>LPNX010357520.1:185011-210495 GCA_001517045.1 Pseudotsuga menziesii
AGAAAGCTGCTAAGTTACAGAGCTAAAGTTATGGACATATAATATTTATTTAGGGATGTGGAACATTCAAGACACTGTTCATATATTTCCAAAGTTAGACAAAGTATGAAAAAAACCCTACCGAGAAGTATTTAGAGAGATTGCTTTCACTGGATAGGGAGTTTGATATTCCTGGGTTGCAGATACTCCTAAAAGACAAATGTAACCTATACTTTTCTTTTTAACAAAGTAAAATGAATGAAAGTTGTACTTATGGGATAGGTCCTACTTAATGAAAGACCTTTTTTGCCATTCTAAAAACTGAATTCCAATTTTTGATTATCCAAGTATCACTTAGATTTAAAATTCTAACCAAAAAACAGAAATCAACTACATTCCAAATTTGTTCTTGATATCTGCAAATCATATGCCATATCTATCAACGAGCCCTGAAAGGTGATTCCATTTTTAGTTGTTCATAAGATAGCTGATAATAACGGATTTATATCTCTGGTTCAGTTTCCACTTAACTGTTGGCACTTCATAAGATAGCTGATAATAATGGATTTATGTCTCTGGTTCAATTTCCTCTTCATACTTGGCACGTACTAACTTTACAATAGTCTGACAAGGTAGTTAAGGCCTTGATTATCCATGTTCTTGTAGCAAGTACTAAATAAGCAGGGCCAAATCATCTATGAACTCTGGTAGTAAATGTGGGATCTCTCACATATGCACTTGTTTATTTATGGAAGTTATTTCCATTTTACCTTCAAGTTGCATAATCAAATTATAAGATGACTAGTATTTTTGTGTATCTTATACCAAATAGAGATATTGTATAGGGGAACCTTGTAGCTAAAAACACGATCTGCTAAATTTATGCAAGTTTATTGCTTGTTAAGACAAATAGGTGAATGAATACACATGTTTTTTTGTTTAAATGAAAATACAATTGTTGATTAAGATCATGAAACTTCAATGAAGGGTCAAGATTTATATCGGATCCATGATTTCTTTGTTCTCTGAGATGTGTTTTAAAATCACTATATTTGATATTCCCAAGGAATAAATAAAAATATACATTTGACTAGTCCTGCGAGGACTCAAGTGTGCTGGACACTGTTTTGTTGTCCATCATTCAAAAACAAAGAAATTTAAGAAAGCTATTAAAAGTCTTCCTTACTTATTCTCTAGGATACTCAATTTGTCATCAATACAGAATCATCAAAAGAGTCCTAATATCTAAACCAGCAATACAACAATACTAGCATAACTAGTGTGTACATTCCTCAACTATGACTCCGAGCTAATCTACCATTAAGTGGTTGTTAGTACAAGTCTTTTTTGAATTAGATACGAAGTGACTTTTCTAAATTCTTGTTTGGTTTAGGTACCCTTCTGTAACAACAAAGTATATTTAGAAAGCTTGTATGCCATTGAGTTGAAATCTTGGTAAATGTGTTGAAAAAGGATTATTATTATGGTTTGAGAACAATTTTTGACCTCATGAACTTGGTTCATGCAGGCCCAGATTCTCAATGCTGGACAGATGATTATCCCAATCTATGATAAACTTTGAATCTCGATAACCTTGAAATTGTTTAATACCTCCATTCTTAGCTATTTTCCATAGTCTGAATGTAGACTTCTTCCTTGCTTTCCCCTTTGCTAGCCTCATGGTTTAGCAAAAAATGAAAATAAGAGTTGTTAGTACAAATATTTTCTGAATCAAATAAGAGAGTGGCTTTTCTAAATTCTTGTTCGGTTTAGGTACCCTTCTGTAACAAAAAAGTATATTTAGAAAGATTGTCTGCCATTGAGTTGAAATCTTGGTAAATGTGTCGAAAAAGGATTATTACTATGGTTCCGAAACATTTTTTGACCTCTTGAACTTGCTTCATGCAGGCCCAAATTCTCGATGCTAGACAGATGATTAGCCCAATCTATGATAAACTTTGAATCTCCATAACCTTGAAATTATTTAATTCCTCCATTCTTAGCTGTTTTTCACAGTCTGAATGTAGACTTATTCTCTGCTTGCCCCTTTACTAGCCTCATAGTGTAGCAACAAATGAAAAGAAGAGTAAAAAAAAACAAAGCACCAGCTCCACAAATACCTGATACTCGTTTTCATGCTCTCTTGAAAATACCTAGGATTTTCTTTATCAATATAATGCATTAGTGAACAGCTAGAAGTTTTTTCTTTTAGAATCCTTTTTCAGTCCATTACCTCTCTAATCCTATGTGCTACCTGGGAAACTATGAAGACCTGTTCTAGGAAGATCATCAAATTTCTTGACATCCATATATCATATATAAGCAAAACATGGGAGCCTAAAAAGATGCTACGTTTTTGTCACCAATCCAATCCTAGACAATCTACCAAGATATGCCTATATATATCATCTTGATCTGTCCCCTGTAACCTGTGACATGTCAATTCATACATATCAGGAGAAGGTGCACAAGACGAACAAGTGATCCACAGACTTAGCATTGCATTTGCATATGATACATCACCCTTATCTGCACCAATCTCTCATTTGCCCACTGGTATTACTTTATTATGCAATACCAACCACATTAGTGTTTTTGTTTCTAAAGGGCTAAATAGTTTCCCAAAAAATATCCTCCAGGATGCTCTCTCTTGCATGTGTTCCTCCACTTTGGTAGCATAATCTATTTTGACCCACGGAGTGCAGTTCCTTGTTCCCTTGATCCTTGAACACTTTAAATTCTCAGTTCCTTGATGATTTGGAAAGTCAATGTAATCGTCTCATTCCTATGGCTCACCTTGTAAACTTAATACTGTCTGCTGTCAGCCATCCTCAAGACTAGGAATTTCTTTCCAATTGCGAGTCTACCTATCTATGATAGTATAGACCACTAAGCATGTAAACTATCTAGCAGAGCCTCTGAAATTTGAAATTTCCTTCAATCCTGATCCACGGGTCCTTTCCAATTCTGACTTTTCCTCATATCCCTCATTTATTTACCCACCAAGAGGAAAAATTTCCCAAAGGCTTTCCTTGTAATGGAAGCATCCTGTGAGTGTTTTTCTTAAGCCAATATTCCATGGATGCATCTCTTAAGTGTTTGGATTTCATAACTTGACCTCAGTGTCTGTCATTATAAAGAAATCTCTAAAGGCTTTTAGTTGTAAATTTTGAGCTGAAGTGTTTTATGTGTTTTAAACCCCATTCCCAGCTTACTTGGAATTGGCTACCCTGTTCCATTTATAACCAATGGAATTTCTTGGCCCTGCCTCCTATGTGAAGGTTGTTGAAACGCTTCTTTCTAATTTGGTTAAGATTCCTTTTGGTCGTTGTGCTATAGACATCCAATGCTCCTGTATGCTCTCTAGAATAGATTAATGAAGGTTAATATACGAACCACAAGACAGTTACGACCAAAATTTAAATCTCAATCATATGGTTTCAAGATGAAACCCAGGTATTTGACTTCTTGAAATAATTAATGGGAAATATGATTTTGGTCCGGTATTTAAATTACTCTTCCAATCCACTTTACATTTCTGAAGACTTTTTCATATTTATTACTATTCCTATAGCCTTAAAATAGAGGTCCAAAATCCCCTTAATCTTTTCCAGCTCCCTAACAGCACTATTGACTGAAAATCAATGCGTCGTCTACCAAAATTAAATGGGTGATATGAACAAGTTTGCTTCTTTAATCCCCTATAATTATATTCTAGCATTTAATTAATTTAGAAATTTTTCTTTACTCGGCTAAATTGTTTTAAAAAATATTTCACATTTAGCTTTTATGATTTTTGATTTTCTATGTCCTATTTTTCTAGCAGCAAAACTCAGAAGTTCTATGATGTTACAAATCCTTCAAATCAACAATGGGGACTTTGTTTACCTCCACCAGTGGTAGAGGTTTCCTTTCTTGGATCAACTTCTTCAAGTAAATTTAGCAAATCACTGGCTCCTGTAAGTGACTTTAGGGTTTTAGTATATTGTACTTCCATCCAATTATCTTTAGCATTTGTTATTGATATCTGTGTAGACTACTTTTTCTATGCTTCCATATTAGATTATTTAAGAGCTTCTGATTCAGTCCTAAATAATCATTAGTATAGAAGCTAATGTGTATTTTCTTTAGACAGCCTATGTTTTACTTCAGTGATTGTCTTCTATATTCTTTATACATGGCTTCATTTTCATTTCCTAATAATATATACCTGCTCATATTTCCATGTGAAACTAGAACACAGGAGGTAATGTTGAGACTTCCCTTTCTAGTGGAGCTGTTGGAAGATCAGTTGTATTGCTAGCTAGTGCATCTTGGTATGAAATTTGTTTCTTGTAATGGAATATTTGTTTATTTTTTTGGCACCCCCCTGGATTGGTGCATAGTAACATTTCAAATTAAGTTTAGTGAACATAAGCTTCCATATGATTTAGGAGTTTGTGGTGGAATATTCCATATCTTACTTAATATTGAGACATTAATGGTTGATGCAGGGGATCCCATGTTGCATAGGAAAAATAATTTAGTATGAGGATCCTAGTTGTTCATGGCTCATCTAATCCTAAAACAAGTTCATCTCATTCACTTTCAGTGTCTCCAATATTAAATCTCCCTGCCTTCATGGTGGAAGCTACGACATCAGGGTTGAGTTCTGATCATGGAAAGCTGTTGGTCAATAAGGGTGGGCAGTCATCAACGTTTATATCTAAAAAAAAATATTGATGTGAAACCCAATGCAATGAGTGGAACAAATATAAAATTAAATTCATGTGTAAATACTGCTGGGGAAGCTTTCCATGGAAAGAATGCCAGTTTAGTTGATCCTACAATGAAATGTTAGAGTCATGAAGGTTTTAAAAGTCTACTGAAGAATTCGTCCTTTGACACACACAAGGGTTCATCTGAGTTGGGCAGTGGGAACATTGAAACAGCAAGAAGTGAAAGAACAGATGCAGCTTCAGTGTCATCTGGTATTGTCTGTGTTGGACTTTATAAAGATAGCTTTCCAATCTCTGTCCCTCAAAGCAACTCTGTTGTTCAAAGCAACAATGAAGTGAATGTTGTTGCTCTAAATAAAAGCAGTAGAATGATTTTAGGAAACCATGTTGAGAATTGTCTACAAAGGTCTCCATTTGATGATAGGTATCAAAACAATTATAAATAACACTTTGCAGAACCATATGGTGAAGGATGCTCTAAAGATATTTCTTCAGAAGTAGAGGTGCCTCCCTTTATGGAAAAATTCCAATTTTCAGTGGATGATTATAGTTATAAATATTGTTCTCTTCATCAAAAGTATGTAAATACTTGCACCCTTAATGGTGATGGTGAGAGATTTGGAGTTACTGATCATAAAGTAGAGGAAAGATTAGTTTCAACTGTTTGAAAGACTAGTGAAGGTTCTATCCAAAATTTGAAAATGAGCCTATGTTAGAGGAAAGATCAGTTTTAGAAGTTTGAAATACTAGTACAAGCTCTATCCAAAATTTTGAAAATGAGTCTATGTTAGATGAAACCGATAGAAGTACAAGTACTAGTTTCCAAATTCCTGAGAAAGTAGAAATTGCTAGAGATTCTAATGCTAGTTTTGCAAAGCTAGAATGCTTGGAGAATCAGGTGTTGAATATCCTTCCAGAAGTTTATATGAATGGCTCAGATGTTGGGTAAAATAGTATAATTCAAAACATATTGCCTTCGAATTTTGATTCAAATGATAGTGTATTAAATAGTCCTCACAATTTAGCAAATTTGCTCCTTGTTGAGACTGATAAATGAAATGGAATGTCAAAGGAAATATCAAGTTCATGGAAGTCTCATAATAGCAAGAAGTCAATATTTTTACTTGCAAGGTCAGAAGGTTCTATAGAAATATCAAACCATTATTCCACTCCCAATTTGGCATCGTCTAGACAATTGCAGAGGGAGTGGGAAAATGGACAAGATGTTTTGGAAAGCACAAATGGACATGAACTGTTGAATATTAATGGACTATCTAATAACGCTTATGGCCCAGAGGTGCAATGATTTTAGAGTACTTCAGAGGGAAGCACATTTTTTGTTCCTTTAGAGGCCAAGGGTGAGTTTTGTCTTCTTTTGTTGTTGGATATTAGTAATTTTCTTTTAATAATTGTGTTTTACCTCTTGTTAATATGGCATTTACAGCTTTCGTTTCCCTTTATCTAGCCATTTTAAGCCTTTATATTTTTCCAAGTTTGTTATCTATGGATATAGACTTATTTTTATGGATCTAAATACAAGAGATAACCATTTTTAGATGAGCCTATCTTTTAAGATCTAATACTGCACAGGGGATGTCCCTAAGTTGCACCGGTACATTACCAATGTCGTGTAGGATTTTCATATATCCCTTGGCCATCTTGTGGACTTCTTAGCATCACTTTCCAAAATCGGTGCCTAAGAGAAAATAAATATAAGGCCTTAGCACTACACTCACTCACCAACACATTACCCCTTACTAAGAGACTATTCAATCTCTAATTCAGCCAAGATTTATATTTTTTTTCTTTAAATCAGCTAGGTCAAACCCTCTCTTACTCTTACCGTCTGCTCTGCCCTGCCTCTATCCTTTTGCAGAAACATACCCTATGTTATAATGCTGTACTAATGGTAGGTTTTGAACAATTCTTCATGAACCTTGAACTTTGTACTTGTAAATATAACTTGACACCAAAATATGAGACCCAGGTCTTAGTGAGGCTCTTATATTCGATTGAAGAAGCAACGCATCCCATGTGGGGATTCAGAGTGGAAGGCGTAAACATGCCACAGGGCCTGATGGAATTGGAACTTAAAACTAAATCATAATCAGATAATCAGGGCAGGGCACTTTCACATTCCACTCAAGAAGGATAGAGACATGCTTTATTACCATTACGAAGAAATAGTTTCTTGTAGGTAGTTAAAATGGGGAATGTGAACCTCGTCATGATTTTCTCTATCCTTTGCTTCATAATAAATGTGCATTTCATGTTCAAGTAAATTCCTTCATTTTGAAAGTCATAAATCTTGATAAGAATATGCCTTTATACAACAGTGCATTATAAGCACACTGTAGAATACCAGTCTTTCCAACATTTTCAATAGGTTTAGTCAATCTCAAAATCTTACTAGAATCTAAATTTTAGTGTAGTCTTATTTTAGGTGACCATAAATTCTAAGGAAATTTCAGTTCTTATCAATGGTTATTTCTCTCTGTGAACTGTTGTCCAATCATCATGGAAGTTGTTTCAAATACTATACATCTAAACATAGAGCTGATATATATTTTGTTATACCTAATAGTTTGCAAGTTTTTCAAGTTTAATTCATGCTTAACTAGTTGTTGAGCCTTTCAAATAACTGGTATCGTCATCTAGAATCCAAATATACAACCCTTTAAAGGTTTCTCTAAATACGCAATGTTGTAGGAGCAGAGTATTTCTCTTTATATTTGCAACATGACTCTTTAATTATTGAATCCACTAATAGGTGCCCTTATAGCCAAGGAATAATGATTCACAAAGCATAAATCCTCCATACAAAATGGTACCTTTTAAACATTAAATGATTCAATGATAAATACTTGCAATTCTTTGAATTCTAGTTCTAGAGATCATTTTAGCAAGACATTACGGTGCATAGGGATTCAAGTCTCTAATTTTGCAAATGATAATCATCGAGTCTCCATTAGCTATAATTTTCTGAATCTTCCTGGCTCTTAGAATTTTTATCACTTGATTTAAAGCTAAAATAGGCTTCACAATAAAATAGGCTTCACAATAAGAGAAGAAATATTTTGCAGTTTGATCACAACCATAGACCTGCTTATTATGGAACCTTCTCAAAGAAAAGGTGAATATACTTTGCAGAATTTTAAGTTTATTAATTATCAAAGCAATAGGTTGTGTTTTAATTTTGATAGCTCGTGATGAGGGACATGTGAAACACCTTAAAGCTCATGGATTATTAATATTGTAGTAGACAAGGGGGAAAGTTTTGTTTCTGACTCTTTGTTTTTGATGCAGTGATGGCATTGGGCTTCGAAATCCTTTTAGGAAGGACTCTTCTTTGGACTATGAGAATGATAGTGATGAAAAATGGGAAGAGGTACTCATCACTGAATCTCTTTGGTAAGAGTATTTGTAGTATTTTTATTAGCTTTAGTTATATGGAAAACTATACATAGCTCTCAGGAATTAGTTTATCATAAATACTAATTACTGGTAAGTTTTAATAGTAATAATTATGTAGTTTGTAGATTGATATCTATCATAAATTTGTTTGAATATCATCATTATCAAGCAATAAGAACTTCTTAAAGAGTGTTAGCTCAATGGTAGAGCACCTGCCTAATTATAGGCAGGAGGTTGGTGGTTCGATTCCTCCATGTCCTATCATAAATTTGTGACTACAAAAACAACTAAATTCGCATATATATGACTATTAGTAGCTAATTTCCGGTATCTTAGTCGTATTTAGCTTAGTCATTAATTGTTAACATCTAGTAGTTTATTTAGTCGTATATTTGATCATTAATGGTTGCAATCAATAACTAAATCAGTTACTAAATCATCGACTAAATCAATGACTAACTCAGTGACTAAATCAATTACTAAATCAATGACTAAATCATTAACTATCAATGACTAAAACAATGAATAAATCAATGACTAAATCATTGACTATCAATGACTAAAGCATTGTCTACCAATGACTGAATCATTGTCTATCAATGACTAAATCAATGACTACTAAGTCAAGCTATTAATGACTAGTGAAATACGGCTAGCTATAAGATAGTGGAGATTTGCTACTATTAGTCATCGACTAAAAAATAGATGTTTATAGCCTGATTTTAGTCATTAATTTCTCATTTTCTACTAGTGTGCAAGGCATCTGTAATGGTGTGGCCCAAGCTTGCCTAAATGGCATGGACTATGTGATGTAAGGTTTTTATTTCTTGTGTGTATAGACCTATGATGTTTGGCTTAATGGATTTGGTAGGAGGTGTATTGTTTTATGTTTGTTAATTATATAACTTATTTTCGCTCCCAGCTGGTGCTTCATGTGATTCTATCTTGGGTTTCGATCGTTGGCTGGTGGTTTGATGCTTATTCTTCATTGATATTGTTAAAATGTTAATATTATTATTTTTTAATATTGAGTAGCCAAAGATTATGGCACTCGACCTTGGGTCCCGATAGTTAATTTACTTTTTTATTATTAATATTTATTTAGTATTATGAAAACCTTCTCATGTGTATCTTAGAAGATTCGATCTGGGGTTTAGATAAATGAGCTATGGTTTTATGTTGTTTAATAATTTAATATTTGTCCAATGCTCTTGGCTGGAGCATATGAAATTCGATCTAGGGTTTGAATTATGGTTCTATTTATAATATAATTTATGTTACTATTTGCGTAGATAGTTTAGGTTGGAAAAATCATAGTGGCAAACGGTCAATCCTTAACAGATTTGATGCAGGAAAATGTATAATGTTTAAGTTATTGACTATGTATAAGTTTTTGATTTAATAATGTAAACATTATTCCTCTCAAATTGTGGATAGGATCTCGACCTTTATATGAAGAATTATGGAAATCTTGCTGGTGATTTAATTTGTTTATTATGGTAATATAGATAGATTATATGTAATGATATTCTTCATTGTTGGCAAATGTAATATTCTAGAATTTGCGTTTAGTTTATGTGCTTGAGCTGTCTTAAGGGATTTTATCCCTAGTTTATGTTTATGAATATGTTTAATGTTTGGTTTATTGTATAAGCATAGTTTATTTAATATTTGGTTTATTTAGTTAATTTTTTTAGTATCTGGTTTATTTTAATAAGGTTGTAGACCTTTACAAATTCTCTGTAATTTATTCCTAGGAGTTTTAACTTGTTCTTACTCTGTTTTTTTTTTAATGAGACATCTGTTGTGATGTAGGGTTTAATTTTAGTATGTTTGACATAGGTTTGGTTATTAAATTCATTTAGAAAACTAGGAGTTGAATCTAGACTAAAACTTAACATATAATATAAAATTCTGGAACTAGTTTAATACAACTCGGACAAGAATTTAACCCTAGAATATATTTAAGAATTAAATATGGAGTTTCTAATTAATCTAATAAAACAAACCTGAATCATGTGTTCAAATTCTAAAATAAAATTACAGATCTTAATCCAAAGCAGAATAGCTATAATTACAACCTGTAAACATAATTAAAACAACTTAGAAATGTAGAAACCTCTTACCTGCAACTATGTAGCTTTGTTAATGGATAAAACACCTTACATACTTTAAACACCCAAAATTATTAAAACCGTAGCTATTTATGACCTTAGATATCATAATCGGATAACTTTGGAACTACCATGTTCCTCCCAACCATGACCTGGAACCGTTCCTGGTTCTAATCTAGATCCCCCCGAGCTGGATCCAACATGGAAGCAATCTATAACTCCTAAGGGTGGGTTTGCTGCTATTTGGATAATCAGGATCTATATAAGAATGTTTATTTTTGAGAAAAATCTCTCCAAAAACTATTCAGGAATAAAATGATCAGATCTCCAAGCCTTATCTTGGCTTGGGTCTTGATATAAAATATTTTAGGAAAAGGGAGTTGGTTTAAACTTCAATTAAATAAAGAATTCATTATTTTCATGAAAAAATATTTAGTCACATATATGGAATTAATAGTTGTTTTGTTTAACTATGAACTTTTTACTAGTTCCTAATTGAATTTTAGAATATAATATTTATTTAATCATTTTAGTTTATAATAAAAACATAGACTCTTTATTTATTATTTTAGTTATCTTTTTTTCCTTATATATATATTATAAATATTCTATTTTTCATAATATATAGACTTTGCATATTATTCTTAATATTTATTCATGCATCATATATCATAGTTTATTTATTTTGATCCTTCCCTTAGTTTTGACTGTTTCTTGTATCAAGGCCTCAGGTAGGGCGCAGTTGGTAAACTAAATTAGGAATCTCTATATCCTCCTTGCATTTTGGATTACCTCATGTATCATGGTAGTTTTTCTAGTCTCAGATGAGAAGTAGATTCAAAATTTCATTTAATCAACTTTAAAATATGTATGATAAGGGTTGGTGCTATTCTGAGTCATTCTCACTCAACACACTTAATTTCAGTAACCCATAGCATTATTCAGAGCCTAAGATCAACACTATTAATTTGGGAGTTACACTAGTTCAATTCCATAGCCTCTCGCTCAACACTAATACTAGGATGCACTTGTATAATACACCAAGGGATACAATGACCAAGGATCCGATGCTCCAGATATTATGCTCAACATCAATTTCGAATGATCAAGGGATTATTCCCAACACTTCCAATATTATAAATCATGTGCTATAGAGCTTACGCTTAACGCAAAATCTTATAACTCATGTGTTCGAGAGCTTATTCTGAACATAAAATCTCTTTACTCATGTGTTCCAGGGTTTACACCCAACACATTATAGAACTCAATCATGCATTCAATATTCTACGCATTGCATCACAATAATCATCTCAATATATGTATATGCTAGTCACACAATAATAAATCCAGTACATCATACCACGACAATAGTCCTTCTCCATGAGGGTCCACTCCCAACATATATTATCATATACATGATAATAAAACATGTGCATTGGATTACGCCCAATATATCTAACTAATCAACATAACTAAGGTGTAGTGGGGCATACACCCAATATTTAAACATAAACATCAAATTAAGTCATATACATTGGGACTCATGCGCATTATAGTTAAAAGTCAAAATTCACGATATTACACAATTTCAGTCTCCAATTTTAGTGGATCTATGCATGCCTTCAAGCATTTTTTTGTGAGTTCAGTTGTTCTAAGTCTCGAATTAATTTCCGCATGGTATCAGATCCTATTTAGCTCGATTTTTCTCCTCTATTATTTCTTTTGCAGGATGGACATAACTTTCCCAAGGAGTGCATTCAGTCTATTCATGGAGGAGTTGCTGAAGAAATGGATCAATCTCATCATATAGTCTTGAATCCATTAAACTACTTCAAACAGAAGGAACACATGGATATTTTGATGAGAAGAAAGGTACTCTTCATATTGACCATGTAAACTGAAATTGAGCCAAATGCAGGAGTAAAGAAGATCAAGTGGCACAAAAGGAGGGACAAGGCTTATCGTCTCTTGTGTCTTATCATTTCCAAATACCTTGTTTTCCATCTGGATGGATTGACATCACCAAATGACATATGGGAGAAACTCCAAAAATTATTTGGAAAAACATATGAAATGAGGGACATTCATTGGAGACTGTGCTTGTCTCACTGAGTCCAAGTAATTTTGAGTCCTTCCAAGTCTACTTCTCCATGTTCAAATATCTTGTTCTTCAGTTAAAGCAATGTGGTATTCAAAAGAAAGATGAACCATTAGTTTGGCCATACTTTCGAAGCTTGGCACTGACTATTTATTATTTGTATCAACCTTCCATGAAAAAAAATAGACAACTTGAAACTAGAATATGCATTCACTTGAAGAGTTCATGGAATCCTTGAACCAGTAACTAGATAAGTTGGTCATTATGGGCACCATCAAACCTTCAAAAGGTCAAGCTTTGATTTTTGGATATTCAAAGATGGATTCCCAAGGAAAGAAGAAATCTAATCCAAATAATCCTCTTTATCAAAAGAAAGACAATTCCAAGTCTCATGAGGAGTCTTCAAGCTCCAAGAATAATTCCCAAAAGAAGAAAGGTAAAGGTTAAAAGAGCAAGTGCACATATTGTGGTAAGGGATATCAGACATATATCTCTTGCATGACAAAAAAAATTGGTATGTTGACTCAAATACTTGAAAAACACAACATCTCTCTTTCTAAAGGCACAACGAAGGAGGGTGCATCAAATTTTGAAGACAAGTCCAGAGTTGATGCACTGGTAGCAAGCACTATAATATCCTCTTCCTTTATCATTGATTATGGAGCTTCAAGACACATGCACTGCAATAAAATACCCTTTTGGGGGCATTTTTGGCTTGTGGCAGTTTTTCTATCCCAGCCCCCCAAAGTCCAATTCTATCCCAGCCGCCCAAAGGCAGTTTTAGGTCTTTGGGGACGTTTCTTAAAACCCCCTCTCAAAAGTCTCAAGAATTGGAATTTTGGTGATGGTTTTTAAAACTTACCCCCAAAATTCCAATTATCAGGAATTTTAGGGTGCAGTTTTTAAACACCCCCCCCCCCCAAAAGTCAAATTCTTGGGACTTTTGGGGATGGTTTTAGAAACACCCTCTAAAGGTGTTTTTCAAGGAGGTTTTTAGAAAACCCACGTAAAATTCATTAGAATTAGAGTTTTGGGGGCGATTTTTTTAAAACATCCCCAAAAAGTTCAACTCTCATGAATTTTGTAGGGTATTTTTTAAAGACCCCCCCCCCCCCCCCTAAAGGAATTTTCAATGCATTTTTACCTTGCGATGGTTTTTCTAATCCTTTCCCAAAATTCCTATGAATTGAACTTTTGGGGGCATTTTTTTAAACCCCCATCCCCAAAAAAATTCCAATAATCAAGACATTTGGGGATGGTGTTTAACCTGCCCCCTCCCCCCAAACAAAAACTTCCTGTGGATTTTGGGGGGGGGGTTTGTTGGAAAGAAACCCCCACCCCAACTTCCAACAGAAATTGGAATTTTTTTTCGGGGGGGGGGCGTTGGAAAGAACCCCCCCAAAAAAATTCCAACATGACTTGGAATTTTGCGGGGGGGTCCTATTGGACACCATAGCGTTTCATATTATTCTGAGTTGTAATACTTCTAGAATGATCGTTGGCATTTCCACGACCACCATGTCCCTTCCATGGCGTAGCACTTATATTGCAAGACATCTTCAGATGAGCTGTAGGCTCATAGTGGTAAGGATTCTGCACTTTGACTGAGAGGGTGAGTGTACGGATTTTTCACTTCACTGTCACCACAAGCTCTGCAAAGAGTTAAACCTTCAAAAAAATTTGCAGGAAAGATAAAATGAGGGAGGAGGAATTGAACGGGATTCCCATAAGAGGGATACACAAAATTTGAGGCACAATTAAGATCGCCATTACTCTGCATGGTGGATCACGGTACCTGGTGACAAAGGGAATTAGACAAAATTTGAACTCAAAATAGGCCTTTCAGTTGTAACTCAAATTCTATGCCATCATCTGTTAGCAAATGAAATTGCTTTAAATTTGAAATATCGTATAGGTCTTAAACAATTTTTTAATATAAATTTGGGGATATGTATCATAAAAAAACTACTTTTTTTGTTTTGTATTTTTGACATATCGCCATGTGTGCTAAATCAAATTTTGATTAGAAGAGCTTGTTGGATGTGTAATTATATTCCACATCCAACAGGTACCCACTCTGCATTTTTTTGATGGACCCCGCTACCCCAAAAACAATAAATACCTTAAAATCACGATGATGATGTCATCATCACATTTTTTCGGGTATTTCTTGTTTTTGGGGTAGCGGGGTTCATAAAAAAGAATGCAGAGTGGGTACCTGTTGGATGTAGAATTTAATTCCACATGCAACGACCTCTCCCGATCTAAATGTGAGTAAACACACATGGAGATATGTCGAAAATACGAACACAAAAAAGTAGTTTTTTTTTCCTCCAAAATTAATAAATATTATTTTATTATTTTATTATTTTCCTTTGGAGGCCAATTTTGAGTTCAAATTTCCTCTAATGGAAGTCACCTCTCATCATTAGCCTGTATAACCCACGTGGATCATGGGAGAAGACGTCATGTCTCATTAAGGACATAAGGATGGTAAGACAAGTATATCACTATATGAACATGTGTCATCATAGGGAACATAAGAACACATGTTGTTACCACAATAAATGACATCTTATCACTAATATAAATAATGAAGAAGCACTTTATAACTAACTAATACTATTCATTGTTGTTTATGAGTGTAGGAATGACAACTGAATAATGACATGTTGATGTCCTCAAGGGATAAACTAAATATGCACAGGATATACTAACACATGTTAAAATGGATTCATGTACAACACTATCTTTGTGAAATTTTCAGGGCCATTGACATTGGGAAAATGAAATACAAAATGAATATCAGGAACAGCACAAGTGCACCATCAAAAATATAATCATAGAAACCTCTAAGGGAATAAAGAATCTTCCCTAATATTAGATATATAATATTGAAGCCTAAATTAGGTTTTTAGGTGCATCAATGTATGCCCCATTAAACAAGCAGGAGGTGTTTTTCTTCAAGTAATAGTTCCCATCTTCTGTTGTAAATACATATACCTTTCATTTCATTCTTCCTTGTTATCATCATTAAGCTTGGTTAATCTTCTCATAATTGCTATGACCAATCCTTTCAACTCTAGAGAACTAGGTCTCTAACTATTAGAATTTGAGGAATCACCAAGGTTATTTGCAATGAGTGAAGGAAACTAGGATAGAGAGTTGCAGTAAGACGTAGAGGTTCATATTGGTTATATGCATAATTCAAGCATTAGAGAAAGTAGTCCTTAATGAGTGTGATACAATAAAGAAACCATTGAACTAATTTACTAATTGGAACCTTTTCTTTGGGATCATCCACGCTATTAAATATTGAGGAAATTTATTTTTTCTCAAGCGGTGGAACATGCATGGAAACTCTAACCCATAGCTATAATGTTTTGATGACACATGTTCTTTCACAAGTGGTGAACATTTCTTCAACATAAAGGTGTTTTAGCAACCACAATTTCATCGATAGTGTTAGAAAAACAGGGTGAATATAAACTGGTTAAAGATCTTGTTTATGTGCATTATAAATTGTAATTGTTGTCCCTTTATTGTGACAAGTCAAATATATATAACTCATGTATGAATTCGGGTAGCAATTGAGAGAAAGTAAATTTGGAGATGGAGCATTGGTTTTGGAACAACTGATGAATGCTCCTTTTGATGATGACGATTGTGGTGCAATATTACCCCATGTAGTTTCCTTGACTAACACTCCAAAATTAGGGGCTTCATGATTAATTATATCTATAGAATCAACTCCAAGTTCACCTCCAGATCCGTTATCGCATGGAATTTTATGGGAAAATATTCATGGTGGTGCAAAGAGGAAGGAAAAGTAGATAGAAATTAGAATAATTGTTTCATGTTTTTCCCTAATTTATATTTCATGGAGTTTAGCTCAATTTAGTGTTTTGGGCATTTATCTCTTCCTAATAAAATTATTATTTTAGATCTTATGCAATCTTCCTATTTCGGAAACATAAATCTTGGTCATGTTAATAGTTGAAATATAACCTATTTGATCCAATAATTTAACAGTCTATTTCCTAATAAATAGTTTAAAAATTTGTAGGTTGGTAATTGCTAAATGATTGATGCTCAAATGAATAAATGATTAATCATTAATCTATTATCAATGGAATTTCTAAATTCATAATAATGTAGTATTTGAATACAAGTAGAAAACAATTCAAGTATTCAAGTATTCAAATATTAATCAAAGTTTTTTGTCGTTTCTACCAAAAGGTAGGGGGACTGACTGGTCATCCCAGGCTCTAGGTCGGTGATATTCATGTGAAGTCCAAGCACCAATAGCCCCTGCATACCTATGAAGTACATTTTGAATACACATAGTGAGGTTAGCCCTTATAAACCCATATGAACTTTAACATGATTCCAATGTGGGATAAATCCCAATAGGTGAGTGAATCACCATAATCAATCACTTGATCAGATGATTGTTGAGAATCTTCCTGCAACTCTTCATTCTTATCCATTGTGATTTGAAATCGATTCTCAATTCTTCTTGTTGATTCTATTTCAAGCTCTTCAATTATGTTTGCATTGTTTTAGCTTCAATTGCGTCATCCACATTCAATCTATGATATTTCTATCGATGCATAAACTTGTTTAACATGTTAATGGACTTGATCGACTTCGTCTCTGGACTGATTCATGGTGACTCTCATCATGTTTTGACATATCCTTCCTCCACAAATTCATTGTTAAATGGTTTCGTAGCACTTTTAATCACAACATTTTACTAAAGGTAGGGTGTTATACTACTTGGAGAGAGCATTTTGTTGATGGCAGAGTATCATCGCTCTAGGTTTCCTCAAGACTATAAACTTCCATATCCTCTGCTACTTGCTCAAACTTAATGTCTTTAAACAAGGATCAGGACTCAGACTCCTTCAATGCTTCAATAATACATATGTTGCAAGAGGACTAGTCTTCTGCAATATAACTTACTGTCTACTTGTCCAATTCACTTACCACGGTAATGGATTTTTTGAGTGGGTCACATTCATTTACATATATGCCATAAATTTATTTTGAATGTTCTTCTAAGAGTTGTCAATACTCCCATGTAATAACAGAGTACCTAACAACCAACACACTCAGCAGGAGGACCATTCTAGGGTATAAGGAAAAATATAACGCCTTATGTTGTCATGGTCCTTGTGTAGATCCTTACACATAATTACTTTACCTTACAAGTGATATATGGTTGACATTTCAAGATGTGTAACATTGATAACGATGATGATTTTGGCCTATAGCATGGCTCACAAAATATATTTAGGGTCTTATTCCATATTAATTTTCTATACAATTGATGGTCCATGCATGTTAACCTAGACTACCACATAAGAACTACGTATGGAAACTCTAGTCTACATGTAACAATGTGGCTCATGAGTGATGCTTTCGTAAGGCCTTGAGACAACGCATAATCTCTATGGAGGGAATATTCTTTCAAATGCAAGTGGGATATGTTTGTATTTTGATATTTATAACATTGATAATTGATCTCTTGGCCCACACCATGGTATACAGTTTAAATTTATGGCCTATGCTCACACCATTTTTTTATGAGGTCATGGACCTTCATGATTCCCTTGACCATCACATAACATGGATTTGCATAGAAAATATCTAGTCTACATTTGAGATATGGTCATCATTTTGAAAACTTGTGCATAAGGGTTCTTTATGCGTGACTTAAAATATAGTCAAAACTATGGTCTTAGGCTGTAACATTTGGCTCTAAATCTCATGCTCCATACACGGGGCCCCAAATTAGCACCCCAATCCCTCCAGAGGGAATATTTGGCATGCAATTTCGATATGGTCATGGCCATTTTGAGTTTTTGAAAAACATGGATGGTTACAAATGATACCAAAGTAAAGGTTTCATGAGCCATAATTTGTGGGTTGCTTAGCCACTATGTAGGCCTTATGAATGGTAACTTTGTCATGTGAGTAGGATATGGTGTCCATTTAAATCCTGTTACACCAAGTTGAGTTCAATGCCAAAAATGTAGGTTGTTGGTTCAAAAATTTAGTGTACTATAAGGCTCTTAATGGGAACCAATAATGGTTCTCATGGCATCAACTATCATTCATGGACAAAATTTAGGGCCTTGCTGATGACAATGATTACGATGAGGATTGAATTTTTATTTTGATTAGGGTTTAATTGGTTAGGGATTTATGCATAGGGGTTTTTGAGGTGTCATGGTTACGGTTTAATGACGTTATGGTCACTATGGTCATTATGGTTACATTAGGGGGTTAGGGAGTTCGAGGGTGAGGGGTTTAAAAAACCACCTCTAAAAGTCATTAAGATTGGAATTTTATTTACCTATCTTCATAGTTCGGGATAGAAGGTTGTACATAATTCAATGCTTAGTTGTTAGGGTTTTTAGTGGTAAGGTTTATTATGGTCAAGTTATGATTTATGCATTGTGCAAAATGCATAGTCACTATGGTCACAGTGGTCCCATTAATTAGGAATTAAGGTATTTAGGGGTTATGGATTAGATGGTTAATGTGTTAGGGGATTTGGGATTAGGGAGTTTATAATGATTTATGGTTACAGTTCAATGTGGTTATGGTCACTATGGCCATTAAGGTCACATTAGGGGGTTAGGAGTTAGGTGTATAAGGAGGTTTAGGTTTAAGGGGTTAGTTATTAGGGGTTTCAATGGTTAAGGGCCTCACATATTAGATTTAATTGTTGTTGGCTAATACTTCATTGTAATTTCATGAATTGTGATAAAACTCGCATTGTAACACTATGCACCATTTAGAAGGTGTAGGGATGCCTATTTCCTTCTTGTCCACATGGTTTCATTGAGTGGCCAATTTTTACTTTCCTATTTGATCTTAAATTTCTTTGGAATGTAATGGAAAAGGAACAGATGGGACAAGAGTTTTTAGGGCTCACCTTCTAGGTTCCACTATAAGAGGATAGGCCAATTATCCAATCCTTATTGAATCTAATGACTAGAAGAATAAAATAACATATTTTGAAGTCATTTGAGAAGAGGGGATCTTACATAAGAACTTGATTTAGCCTTTTTACAACGTGAACCAACCCTTCACACCAATTGTTCCAAGTGAATATAACATTCTTTGGAATCAAATCTACAAATTATGAATTCTCTAAAACGTCCAGGAGAATATAGCTTGACGCATCCAACCTTTACACTCATCCTCTATTTTAAAAGAGCGACTTTGTTGTTGTTATGTATTCTCTAATGATTGAATGTTCCTAACTAGGGAGGAACTTAATCCTACATAATCTTTCCAAAAATTAGTCTATAATTTGTGAGGGATCAATGAACCCATATATATTAGTTATATTTCCCTTTACCTTTGAGTCTAAAGTATAAGTTGCAAGTCATCCATCATTAGGTGGTAAGTCATTTTTCTAGATTCATGTTTATGGCTTCCTACATAATTTTCATAACTCTTGAAAATCCTCTTAGTCCCGCAGTCAAGCAATCACATCCTCCCCATATCATTTTGTTGAATTTATAAATGTTATACATTTTGCATTTTTTTTCTTGAATAAACACTAAGTCTAGTTTTTCTACACTTATTTTGTTTTTCAAAATGTTTTTTTTCTTAGGTGTATTATTGCCCCTTATGTTCCACAAGAGAATTTTCATTTAGAAGGCCTAGGGGTTTGAAGAAATGTATCCATAAGTGAGGTTGCTTGTCTTGGTTTAATTAATTGCTCCCTTTTTTCCTTCAAGTTATCACTGACAAGTTTCTCCCCTTGTCCAAACTTAGAATTTCCCAACTTTGCAGGATTTGTGTCTATTCATGACTTATTATGGGAACTTGATAATCCTTCAACATTTGTATCTTTCCATTTCGATTTATGATGTGCTAGTGCAGATTCACGAATTGCTAACTTGAAAGGGAAATTGTAATTTTTTTTGTTATAATTCAAGGATAAGAGCTTCATGTCCACTTCTTGCACATCCTCCTCCTCTTGAATTCAATTCTAATTTATATATATTCTTTATGCTCTCTTTTCCTTTTTCAGTATCAAGGTCATTTACAATATTACTATTTTACCATTGCCACAATCCCATTCCTTATCCTCTATTGATTCCATTTCTTTGGTGTGGTTTCTATCTTAAATTCTTTTAGTTTCATGCTATAGCCTCTTATTTTGTATCCTAGTTATTGTTTCTTCCTCTTGCACTCCTTGGATATGATTTTGATTTGTTGTTTCAGTAGTGTGGATTGTATCCTTCATTATGATATTGGTTGTATTCTTTGTTTATTCATTGGAATTGGATTTATATCCCTCCTTCTCCATCTTCTCATCGTTATTCACCTCATAAGTGAGTTTAATGAAGCAAGGGACCTTGGTTTTGGTTTCTTAGTGGCACCCGCTTCCTTTTCCTTTAAACTAATACACAACCATCATAGTTCCTATTTCCATTCTCCTCCACTTTCACATGTTTAACATTAAGGGGTTGTCCCATAGTTAATGGCAATGCTAATTCCATTTTATGTTAGTAAAAGGGAGTATTTCCATAGTCTATATTTTGGACCGATCAATTGTCCATATAGTCTAGATTTTGGATCACAACTTGAGAAATTCATCTCCTTAAAAGGTATACTTTTGAAATTTAATTTGAAATTTAATAATCCCTCCTTTTTGTCTATCTACATATATAAGTCCACCTTGGGACTTGATTTTAAACTTTCCCTTTAGGGTCAAGGAGGACTACTTCATAGTTGATGGGTTGATGTGCAAGGGTAATAATTTATGAAAGACATTGAATGATAAACATTATTATGATAACTATATGTTTGTGTGTCTATAATATTGGTCATTGGGTTTCATTCCTATGAGATATTCTTGTAATTCACCATATGATAAGGATATTTTTATCCTTGAATTTATCTCTACCTCAACAAAGAGTGTCATTCTTAATTGTATCGTTGACTTCTTTATTAGGCTAAGGTACATAGTACAAAAATTGTTTGATTAAATATTTGGGAAGTTCTCCGCATAAGCTAAGGTACATAGTGTTAATATTTGAAGGTTTAGTGCATTATTTCCATGAATTTTCTTAATGAATATTTATGATCTCACTGAGGGTTTGAGTATTTTGGGATCAAGTTCTAATATATTATTTTAAGGTTTCTCATCATAACTATTTAAGAGGACATTATGACCTCATGAATGTTTTTATTTTGTTTGCTTGAATATTTTTAATCCATTTCAAATTATAAAAAACATTTATTTGAATACTTCAAGAATCATATTAGTTTTTTTAATTTTCTAGGATATATCTACACACTACTCAACATTGTTTTATTTTCATCTCAAGTCCAAACACCCATGTAAGACCAAATGAAAAATTCCAAATTTCCCTCATAGCTAGTTACCGTCACTCTCTAATCTTTTTTGGCATATTCTTTATCCTTATACTATTTAAGTAGTTTTTTCATACTATTTTGTTTTAATATATTATTATTAATAATAATTTATTGGATTTTTTTAACTAAAAAATGTATTTATTTATATTAACAAACTAGGTTGGGAATAGCTTAATCAACCTAATTACATATATGCCTAGAGAAGTAATTCCTCTGTTTGAAAACTACTTATATCCAACGATGATAACATGGACTGTGGAAGTTCCTCTTAATGATATCCTATGGGATTTGATGCTTTGAACTGGGTCCTTCGTGCATGATTAACATTCCAGGAGGTAATTGGCATCCCAATTTAGCTTTAGAATCTGCCTACTTGTTCAAATCTCGAAGGATATGGTGAGAGGTGACAGAGCAAAAATCTAGCATGATAAAGCGGAGCCTCTATAGTGTCACATTCAAGGACAGATTGCTGAATTGGTTATCAAAATTTAAAAATTTGATCAAGATTTATGAGTCTCCAAAAATTTGCAAGTCTTTGTGCTCGACTTCCTTCCCTATCAAATGAGATTTTAGAAGTGTAATAATTTATGCTTGATTGTTTATGCTCTTCCCTAAGCCCCAACCAAAAAATACTTCTAGTATTTGACCTAGATAGTATATCACCCCCTTGCTCTGGTTGTCTCTGGATTTCCTTTGGATGCTCCATCGAAGAAAAATGAGACATTGTTTGTCCTTCACCACCAATCTATAAACTAATTTTTTGGGAGTCTCAAGAACCATTTTGGTTTGATGTAAGGCTTTTTAGGTGCCTTATGTATTTTATCCCACGAAAAAGAACCTAGCCAATGATGTTTTTTCTAGAGAGTTGAAGGGTCAAGGGTGGAAGCTTGGTTTCCCACGGCTTCCATTAAAAAGTACTACACTTTTGTTGCAACAAACACTGAAGTCACGGGCATGTTGTTGAAAATCCCTTCATTTCTCTCTAGCCAAATTTTCCACCAAAAGAAATTTGGTATGGATTGCCATATTTTACTCCATATGTGTTTCATTGACATCCTTCCAAGATATCATGATTTCCAGCCTGTGTAAAGAGGGACTACTGTAATATTTGATGGAGTTGGAACCTCTAGACCTTGTAACATAATATCCCAAGCTTTTTGAGTCAAATCACAATCGAAAAAGAGATGATATGACATTTTTGAGACTTGGTTGCATAAACAACATTTGTGAGGGCCTATCAATCCCCTCATATCCATGTTTTCACCGACTAATACCTTCTTATGCATTCTAAGCCATGTGAATAAATTTACTTCAGAGAGACTTTATGGGCTCCAGACAGATGTCCAGAGAGAGGCGACATGCATTGGAACCATATTTTATTAAAAAACAGAAAATCCGTGAGCATCTGTGTGAGTGTTAGATTTTCCCCATCCCCACTTATCCTATATTGAAAGGTGATTGTAGCTAAACCTCTCAGATCTATCATCAACAAATTCTATTGTGGATGAAGATGTTCAGGTAGATCTAGAAACCACCATCCTATCCAATTCACTTTTTCATCCCACGAGGAGATATCCACTAGTCTTACGAACCTTTTATTAACAAGCTAGTGCTTAATCTCTACGAGGGAAACCTTCAAAGCTAAGGGGGGATGTACTTCGATATTATCTTCCCACATAAGTGTTTTCCTACTGTTTATTTGGATTCAGAAGAGATGCTTTTGGAAAAATTGAAGTCGTCAATGACATAAGTTCCGTGTTATTGAGCCTTTGGGAGTATTTTTGTTTTCATATTTGTCATAGGTCCTTCCATGAGGTAATTTTTCCAAATAATTTGATTTACCGAGTGACTTCGATCAACAAAGAGTTGCCACATAATTTTTCCTCCCAGTGAAATATTTCCATACCTAGGTCTCTAATCTATAGGCCTCCTTGTAAAATGGTCTTTTAACTATATCCCAACTAACTTGGTGTAATCTATTCTCATTTCCTTTTCCACCTCTCAAAAGGAAGTCTCAAATAAGATTATAGGTATCTTCCATTATTTCTTTGGGAACGAGGAGAAGAGAGGCCTCAAATATTGGGAGAGCTGATAGGATTGACTTAATCAATATGAGATTCATGGCCTTTGTGATCCATTGGCCTCCCAAAGATGCAATTTTGGCTTTGATCTTATTGATTACTTCCAGCCAAAGTGAAGGTTTGTTTTGGCTCAGGGTTAAAGGAAGGCCCATAGGTCTTATGTTTTCCCATGTGTCATATCTAGTAAAACCTAATAAGTGTGATATGCAAAGGATTGTTGAATGATGGTATTCCAATCATACACTGCACTCTTTCTATCATTAATTAGAGCTCCCAAGATAAGACATAAGTTTTGTGGAGTTTCTTTGAAGGATCTTTCCATCCTGAGAGAGGTTCCTCCCAAGAGAAGCGAATCATCCACAAAGAGGGTATGATTGATAGGTTATATTCCTAATGCCAAATTGATTACCAAGATAATCCCAACTTATTTTTCATCAGTTACCTTTCTGCTCAAAGTATCAGCCATCAGTATATACATGAACGATGAAAGCACGTAGCCTTGTCGAAGATCCCTTATTGCTTGAAATAAATTTGTCATTCTACCATTTACTAGAGGTTCTATCCAAAGTTCTATATGTACATACTTTCATCAAGTTTAAAAAATATGATCTAAATCCAAAAGAGCAAAGAACATTGTATAGGAAGGAGATCCTTACTCGGTCAAAATTTTCTCCATGTCGAGCTTAACTAGAATTCCTTTCTTCTGTCTTTGATTACTGGAGTGCATAGATTCCTGTACTTGTATCACATTATCCAGAATGTGTCTCCATTTGACAAAACCCACCCTGTAGAGAGGATATCAATTTCACTAGCAGATGATTGAGTCGATTTGCTAAGAGTTTAGAGAGGATTTTGTAAGAGGCATTGCAAAGCGAGATTGGCCAAAATCTATCAAACCTTATCGAGTTGAATTCTTTCGGGATTAACGAAAGGAAGGTGGATTTGGTCCATCCACTAACTTTGAATTTTCGCTAAAAGGATTTGATCATCCTTAAGAGGTCATTTCTGATAACCGACCAAAAAGATCTATAAAAGTGTATTGAGAATTCATCTGGTCCTGGGGCTTTATCTGGCTCCATATACCATATGACGTCTATTATGTCCTCCTCCAAAAAAGGCTTCAAATGTTGTCCATTTAGCTCAGCACTGACCAAAGAGGGGATATTGGACAAAAAATCATAGGTTATTTCATCCTCAATCAATCCATCCTCTTTAAACAGATATTGCAAATGCATTTCAGTAACCTTCTTTATCTGGGAAAATCCTTTGAGATCTTCATCATCTATGGAGGAAATTTCTAAAATATGGTTGCGGAGAGAGACAAGCTCTACATTGCCGGTGAAAGAAGGAGATATTACAGTCTCCTGTTTTCAACCAAAGGATGCGAGACTTCAATCTCCAGTATTCTTCTTCCTGGAGAAAGGAACAAAAGGAGTTAAACTGGGATTATTTCTCTATTTCCATCATAGTTGAGGTGATTTTTGTTTCCTCCATTTCCATCTGGATCACTTCCAATGTTTGCACTACCTCTTTTCTATTGTTGGAAGCAATCTTACGGGAATTTTTTACCCATTCCTTAAGGGAAAATTTAGTGGTTTTTAACTTTCTCTCCTAGACATAGCTTAAAGATCCTAATACTGGGAGGGACCAAGAATTTTGTAAGATCTCCAAA
>LPNX010357520.1:211423-347402 GCA_001517045.1 Pseudotsuga menziesii
AACATGACCACTTTGTTACGATAACTTTAAAAATGAAAATTTCTGTTATACTGAGCTAGTTTACTTGTGGTCAAGTCATAGAAGGAAAGCCACGTTCAATTATGCGACAATTATAGTTGGTGTTTCCGTTGTTATGTTTTATCATACTTGTTAACCCTATTGTGATTCTAGGACAAGGGGATTTTATAGGTCTTACTTAGCTCATGGATAACATAAAACCTCTTCAAAGTTTTGTAGGTGGTAGCATGGAAAATTTACCTCGTCTTGACGATATCAAATAGGCATAGGTAAGGACCTTAAAGGGGAGCCAATATATGTTAAGTGAGATCCACCAATACACTATTTCAAGAATCTAAGAAATGCTACTTCAATGTAAAAATTAGAGTAAGTAATTTATAAGTTTGCATGGTGGTATCACAAGGGTAAAATTTGATGGTGGTTGAACTATAGTGTTTTTGGTAAAAATCTAAAAACAAGTGGCATTTAATAAAATCCATGTGAAGTCTTACGACCTTCCAGTTGGAAAACACTTAAGACACCTAGAAAAATCGTAAGGTTTTAACTTGCCTATGCATATTGGTTTTTCCCTTTGCTCCATGTTTCTTGGTCTCTGCACCGTGATACTTTCCTCTGTGCTATGTTGCTTGGTCTCTACATAATGATGCTTGCCTCCACGCTATGATTCGTTATCTCTGCATTGTGTAAATGATGGTGGACGAGCCGAGGCTCTCAGCCCTCGACAACATCCAACTTTGTGTTTTCACCAAAAATATGTTTTTGGCTGGCTCGGTGTCCCAACGATGTTAGAATCTTGGCATTAGCATATGTAACCCATATACACTGCCCTTTGTTTCCATCTTCGTTACTGCAAAGGTAAGATCCACTATTGGTTGTGTTACTGGTTTTTGTTGGTGTGAAAATACTTTGGAACCCATATTTAACCTTTGTGTTGTTTTGTTTTGCAGGAGGTTCTGGCTTGGGTTGCTTCGCTGGATTCGAACGGGTATTCATGGAAGTGGAAGCATGGTTCTGGTAAGAGTTGTTACTTGCATTCCTTGTTCTTATGGTTTTGTGGCTATGTCAGCACTCTCCTGGCATTAGAGGAAATTTCAACTCAAAATGGGCCTTTTAACTTTTATTCAAATTCCATGTCATCATGTGTTAGCCAATGAAATTGATTTAAATTTGAAATACCGTATAGGTCTTAAACACCTTTTTAATATAAATTTGGGGATAGGTATCATAAAAAAAACTACTTTTTTTGTTTGTATTTTTGACATATCTCCCCGTGTTTTTACTCAAATTTCGATCGGGAGAGCTCGTTGGATGCGGAATTAAATTCTGCATCCAACAAGTACCCACTCGGCATACTTTTTACGGACCCCAATACCCCAAAAACAAGAAATACCTGAAAAAATGGAATGATGATGTCATCATTCCATTTTTTCAGGTATTTCTTGTTTTTGGGGTAGTGGGGTCCGTCAAAAGTATGTTGAGTGGTACTCGTTGGATGTGGAATTTAATTCCACATCCAATGAGCTCTGCCGATCGAAATTTGAGTAAAAACACGGGGATATATGTCAAAAATACAAACAAAAAAGTAGTTTTTTCTTTTCTTCCTTCAAAATTAATAAATATTATTTTATTATTTTAACTATTATTTTATTAATTCATTTTAGGAGGCCCATTTTGAGTTGAAATTTCCTCTAATGGTCTGGATTCTTTGGTTCTTATGCGTTTCTTCAGATTGCAGTGGTAAACCCTCTTATGGTTTCTACCTTAATTAATTTACAGTCGGTTGATTTTCTTGAAATCATCTCCCCCATAACATGGAGCCCGAATGTATCTGTAATGTGATGAAATTTTTAGTTTTACTATGGATTCGAGGTCCTACATATTTTTGTTAACAAAATTTTAAGGTTTAAATAGAACCATTTTCGTCGTGGTATTTGATCGTGCAACTCACCCCATTTTGGCTATAAAATAATAGTTTTTATCTGGTTATATGATGTTGTATTTTGGTAAGGTTTTTATTATGTATTTCCCAAAATTATGATTTTAAGGCCATGCAGCCATGGTATTGCGAAAGTGATTCATTATGGTGTTGTTTATGTCAAGAGAATTACTGGATAAGTATCTTAATCCATAAGGTTGTTGTAACTGTAAAATGTTGATAGTGTGGTGTTTTTATTTTATTCGATAATATCTATGGGTTTACAAGGAGAATCGTTACTCCACTACTCTGCAAAAATGATGGGATGTTTCACTTGCCTCCATTAAATATATCAAGATTTACTCAGATATGATACATATCCGGTTTATGATTCTTATGCAGTTCTTAATGTAACTTGTATTTATGCCATAAAGTGTTATTCCTTGTTTTTAATAGATTTTATAGTCAGAATGTATAAACTACTTACGACATGCAAGAAAGCAGTTATGGTCAGTCAAAGGAATTTGGATTGATTTTATTTAAAAACTTGGTTAAGTTGATTTGGTTATGCAAATTCCTATGTAATAGTGGTTGTTAGTATTTTTTACTATGTTTTTAGTTTTACCTAACCCTTGTTGTAGGAACAAAGGCCTTTCTACTGTGGAAAGTTATAATGTAGATGTTTACAGGGTTTGAACCCTCGACTTCTTCATTTCTTAACTTGTTTGTTTATTAATTTATATACTACTATTCTTAATACTGTAATAAGTATTTTGGAAATAAATATATATTGATTACTGTTAAACGATATCTTTTCCTAACTCTGTCAGTTGTGTAAATAGTATAGATTTAAATATTGTAATTCTTCAGAAGAAAATAGTCATACGGTTTTGATTTTGAATACTTTTTTCGTTAATTATACCTCTGTATTACCTAAATAAATTTTCCAGTTGTGAGCTTAGTTGAAATAAAATAAATCATTTTGTCCTAAATATGAGATAAGATTTATCTGCTAAAGGGTTTCGAACTCTGCTCGAAAACTTGGTATTTTAGTTGGTTTAAAGATTATCCTAAAGTAACCCTAAATGAACCTTTAACCAATGCTTAATTAATAGTAAAATGTAAAGTCTACTAATGTATATAGAATGATACTAAAAGGAAATTCAACATCCTTTATGATATAATAAGAAAACTAATTATGATATTATAAGTATATTTATACAGTATTTTCTTTTAAAGAATGGTTACAATATTTTACAGTTTCCATTAAACTCTATAAAAACTACGGAATACTTCATCTAAAAATATACATAAATATGATCAATATAACATATTCTAATTAAAAAACAACTACTAGTTTAGAGCATCCCTCAGGATTCATAAAACTTTTAGATACAGATAAAGAATAAATTCAAAGATAACATAAAAACCATCTTACAACCTAGATAACTATAGAGGGGGGACAAACACCCAACGAAGACTGTTCCTCCCAACCATCTCCTGAAAGAAGCAAAGATCACTTGCTTTACGACCCCCCATCCTGTTCACTAAACCACCAAGACAAAGATGATGTGTAACAACCCACACAGTAACTCTCTGCAACTTAGCAAACTCACTTGCATACTTAACTCTCAACAATTTCACTTTCATTATTCTGTCATCGAATTCCTCTTGTGTGCCAAACTTTTCAGTTTTCATCAAATTCACGAGCCTCTAATCACTTGGAATAGAATGTAATGAGCCTCCTGCTCCATTTGATGGTATGTAATGCTTTCCTAGGTATTTGGGTCAATTTTTTAATTAAATGATCCACCTACTCAGTTCCTCTTCTCAAGGAACATGGCCACAATTTTACGGATTTTTCCTCTTGCAACAACTTTAAAGTGAATTCTATTGCTACCACCTATCATCTGGCCTTCTAGAGGAGATCATTCCTCCTAGTGGGTTAATGAACACACTTCAACGGTAATCTTTGGATAGGTGTCTCTTATTTTAATTATTTAAATCAATAAAATATTCAATTACAGTCATCCTTGACCATCCTTGGTCATAAAAACTTTACAATATATTTTAACATAATGTTTTTTCTCAAGAAAATAAAAAAAAATATTTTTAAGCTCTAAGTGGGTTACAAACACCCCCTCTTAAGTTCAACATCGTCCTCGATGTTGTTTAAGTGTTTTACAAGTCTTCCTGGAACAAAATTGTATATGCCTCCTACATACGACTCTCAAATTCCCAGGTTTCTTCATCTAGACTAAGGTGCTTCCATTGCACTTTTACCTAGCCAGTGGTGCAATTCTGGAGAAAAATTTACCTCGTATCGAGAATACAGTCTGGTTCCACCTAAAAATCTCCTTCGGGTTCTACCTGAATAACATTCCAATCGATCACGTGAGTAGAATTGTGCATCTACTTTTTAAATATGGAAATATGAAATACATTATGTATTCTAAGATTAGGTGGCAGAGCTAACTGATAATACCCTAGTCAAACTCTTGCCAATATTTCAGATGGTCCACAATACCTTGGTGCTAATTTAGCACAACTCCCCAACTTAAAGGAGCTCTTTCTGGGTTTTACCTTGAGGAACACATGATCACATACTTATAATTCTTTCCAAGTTATTTTAGGTATGCATGACTCTTTTGTCTGTCTTGTACAATTTTCAGATTGCTTTATACATATTTCATTGTTAGTTCTAGTTATTTTAACAAGTCAGGTCCTAACATCAATCAGTCAACCAAATTACTCCATGAAATGGGAGTATTACATTTTGTACCATACATTATTTCAAAAGGACTAAGTTTAGCATAATCCTGATAGTGATTATCATATGCAAACTCAACTAAGTGTAAATAATCTTGCCATTTCTTTGGATGATCTCTAATATACATCCTTAACATATCCTATAGAACTTGATTTACTCTTTATGTTTGGCAATCTGTTACTCTTTATGTTTGTCCATCTAAAACAATGAAATGAATAAAACCTATACCCCTGCCTTCTCCTTTATAGACTAGGAGGTACAAATGAATCTCGACATATGCACTACAACACCTTAACTGGAAAAAAAACTAAACCCTAGATCTCTTACTGTCCTTGGGACTAATTCCCTCAACTTGCATGAAATAACTATTCTTAGGTAGGTACACCCATTATAGGAGAGTGAAAGTATGCATGCATGCATCTCTCTCTTCTAGGAATTTATACCCTATCTATATTGGAATGAATGTAAATGTATAGTGGCCAAATTGTGCATGCAACTACTAACTAAAACAAACTTAGAAATAGGACTAAATTGCTTAATATAAAAATGATCTAGATTCTAAACTAGAAATACATTCAGAATACCACATTCATGCCTTCTCTATCTTTCTCCTCCATGAATGGTCCTACACCCTTATTATTGTTGCGTAGAACTACTGAAGGAGGGCATACTACTACTATTCTCATTAAGTTTGTTGTATAGATTGTTGTACAAAATCCTTGCTTAAGTACCTACACCATAAACCTTCTTTGCATGCATCAAAATCTTCTATGCTTACTGCTGCCATTAAATGACATTCTACTAGACACTTTCTGAGGTACTAGAAGTATAACATGTCTTGTTTTAATGATTGTTTAAGTGGCATAAGTACAACCAAAATTCACATGTCATAAAGCTATGTAAAAAATTAAATATTAAATATCAACTAACATAATAGATTTAAGCTATTGTAAAAGAGAACAACTCAGTCAGAAAGATTGTCTAGAGCTTCAAGCAAAGAAGTAATATTGTAAAAAGACGTAAAGTATGTTTTAAGTTATGGTTCAGAAATTCCAGTAAACAAATAATAGATGAACTAAATATTTGATAAATTCTTGATATAGGACTTGGTAGAATTGTATAGGAAGATGATCCCAAAATTTTATATTGAAACCAAACTTGATAAAAGGTGGACTCAAATATAAAAGCATAAATGTCTCAAATGAGTAAAATATTTTTACAATGCAAGGGTTTCCTTCAATATGAGGATCGTTGTGTGCTTCATTCTATATATACTTCACTTGACTAAAAGAATATTTTGTAACAAGGGATTCAAAGATGGAAATCATAGTTGTTATGAGAAACAATATGACATTGAACATGCCTTTGGAGGTGTTAGCTTGTTAAGAAGGTTTGCAATAGAAGTCAAAGTATTTGTGCAAGCATGTTCACTTCTCAGCCTTGCTAGTGGGATTATTCTTTGTGGACATCCTTGTTGCTGTAAAATATATGGTTTGAATTCCGAGTAGGCAGTGAGGATGATTATGTTTGAAGATTCAACCAAATAAGGATTCACTTAAATTAACAACATATCAATTTTATGCTCAAATGGAATGTTTAAACATGCATAGGATGCCATAAAATGGCGTTTCCAAGCCATTTTTCCTCCAGACAGAAGCAACTGAGCCCACAAGAATCATATATCTATCGATGCTTCCCATAGAGATCAGAACATTGTCTAAAAGAGACACTTAGTTATGCCCAGCACAAACAACTTCAGGCCACTCCAAATTAGGACCAAGAGGATGACTCAACAAATAAGAATGGGTCATACAAACTACTATAAAACATAACTATGGGCCAAGACACTTGAAATGTTGTTTCAACTCCAAATAAGACAATTATGAAATTATTTCTTTTACTACATTGTCCAATTTATGAAAAGAACCATTGAGTTAAAGTGTTTTGTATGCACCCTAAAATAAAAGTACACAAAGTTCATTGTTAACTCAACATTGGCACGGCTATAGGAATGGGTAGAAACTCAATTCCAATTGGTTATGTAATCCTTCTACCAAAACCAAATATCCCATATCTGTGATTGGGAAGCGAAATAAAAATATATAAACTCATTTTGCAAAATATTTTGACCATTTTATCATAGCTATCTATATTTTCTCTTTCAAGCAAAGAGAATAATGCATTTTTTTATTTCATGTTGATGAATACTAGCAGAGAAGTTAAAATTGTATATTTCACTAAGTTCATAAGGTCATAGCTCAGGTTCATAAGGTCACATCCAACAGTGACACATAGTCACACTAGAAGTTACACTCAGTTATTCCTAGAAGAGACAGAATAATGCCTAGTAGTGACACACAATCATACTATCAAACACACTCAATAATACCCAGCAGTGACACACAGTCACACTAGGAGAGACACTCAGTTATGCCCAGTAGAAACACAGTCATGCCCAACAATGACACACAATCAACTACTCTTTCAACCCTTCTGCAAACAACAGGATGTCCAATTTTTTTCATACCTTCCGTATTTTATCAAGGAAATCAAACGAAGATTACACACCTGACACCCATATTGGTGCTTATTTATATTTCCCTGGGATTGATTGTAGTTGGAGACAATCTTCTTTACTCTTGCGGTATCCCTTATATGCCTATTTCAACCTATTCACTTCTTTGTTCAAGTAAATTGGACTTCAATGTTGTATTTGCATTCATCTTTAACAGGAAAAAGATTACCCAATTTATCCTGAATTCTCTTGTTTTTGTTTCTTTGAGTGAAATAATGCCTGGGATTCATTAAAATAGTGACATTCATTAGGGAGGGAATACTCGCAATTACATAATAGGCTTCATTTGTAATGTTGCAACTTCTATAATGTATGGACTGATTCTTCCATTGATGCAGCTTGTATTCAATAGGGTTTTAAAGAAGGATACTTTTGCAGTAGTTTTGGAGATACAAATTTTCACATCCATAGTTTCCACTATGGTGTGCATAATTTGATTGTTTGTTGGTGGGGAGTCCAAATATATGAAAGAAGAAGTTGAGATTTTCACAACAGGGATAGTTTCCTACTACATGACATTGATATGGTTTGGAATAGGATGGTGGGTTTTTTCTATGGTTGTAGTGGGTTTTATCTTTTTGGTGTCTTCCTTGTTCTCAAATGTCATTAGCACTCTCGCCCTCCCCATTGTAACCATCTTATCAGTGGGTTTCTTCCATGACAAAATGGATGCTCTGAAAATTATTTCGATGTTGTTAAGCACATGGGGATTTGTTTCCTATGTATTCGGTGGGTGCATATCAAGAGATAGTTGAGAATATTAAGATAAAAACAAAATATATACAGTCAAGAAGTGTGATGTTTTGAATTCGGTGAAATAAGGAGAAGACAATGCAGGTGTAGTCTAAAGAAAAATAAAGTAAGTATAAATTTTTCTAACTCTAATTCTTCATCAAGTCAAGAAATACTGTCAAGGTATGTAAATATAATATTGGATTTGAATAATATAACTTAAGATCAAATTCTGAGACTCACTAACTATACCAAATTCTACCTTAGTCAATTTGTTTGGCATATACCAATTAATACTATGATGTAAGTATGCAACAAATATTCTGCTAGTAGAGTTCGTATTTCATAACATAAACACAAAGACACATGGCTATAAATCAAAACAGGGTGTCACAGAGACATCAGGATAAGATCTAAGATACATTTCTGAAGACAAAATTCTGATCATTTTCGTAAAGGTTTATGTATTAAAAGACCAAGAAGAAGCACCTTTCAAAATATAAGATACAAGATATTTTGGTTACAATAATAGACTATAGAAGAATATAGAAAACATAGTAGACAATTCAAGTTCAGATTATGATTTGCAGTAGTATACATGTAAATTTTTCTCTAACCATGGATCAAATCCTATGGTATGCAAATCTAGTTCTTCTAATTTCAGTTTGATATGGACAAGGGGTTATTTCCTATAGGAAGGCTCTATTTTAATTATTAGTGGCTAGGTTTTAGACTATCACCGTGACCTCTATTATCTATTTGTCAATTGAGAATGAAGACAGAGACTCTAGCTTTCAATAGGCTGAAGTTTGACAATCCTAAAGACTGTGTATCTGCTGCTCAAAAAGCTCAATTAGAACAGTTATAGTTCATATTTGTGGGTTATAATATCCTTGTGAATTTTAAGGATACAAGGTTGTAAAATATGAGCTTAAAAAGACATCTCGACAATGACCTTGTCAGGTGATAACTTGAACCTTGTCATGACGATGATATTGCAACTGGTAACTTGAACCTTGATAATGAAGAATATCGCATGCGCATACAAACAAAGTCATCAATCATCACTTGGATTTTGATTCACTTGCTAATCACATGTTGGATTTGGTTGAACCCTCACAATCAGCTAGTCTACAGTATAAACAACACACTTTTGTTACATTTTTTAGAAGGAAAGTGTAGCTACAAAAAATTGTCTTACTATTATAGTTGGAAGCAACCAAGAGCCTAAAGTTTTAGGATTTTGGGGGATGAAAGGAAACTGTTTTGATGATGAATAAACCAAGGTTAATTGGGAGCAGGAGCAAGAAGCGAAACTTTCATAAGCTTCTGGTTTGGAAGTGTTTCGGGAGCATTTTTTATATAATATATATTTTTAATATATTTTGACACATATATACCAAAAAATGCTTATATAATGTTGAATTAGTCATGGAAACAATAAAACATGAAATAAACCATAACATGATAAATCATAATACCATATAAACATCATTTATCAACCATCAATGATTCAATCAATTACTATATACTAGTGAATTCATCAAACATATGTCCATTATCCATAACATCAAGTTATCAACCTTACAGCTTCAGAGTTCAACTTCAAACATCAAAATTGAATTTCCATGTTATGCATTTCTATTTATTATGTAGTCTACATTTTTTATTTACATGTTTTCTCTTGAAAATTTAGGTTGGAGCAAGGTAGTTGTTCCTTTGAGGTGTTTATTTCTCAATTGTATTAGAGAATATTATATTCCATGGAAACCTCTTAAGCTTGACTACAAGTAAGCCAACAAGGATATCAATATGACCGATGGACAGGAAGACATTCTTAATAACTATACATATTGTAATCTGTGCCTCTATCATCATTTGTAGATGCACTAAGGACATGCTCTTTGAAAGAGAGATATTATGGATTTCCGAATGGCTTTACATGACTGAACCATTCATTATTGTAGACTTATTTTCCAGTCCCGATCTTGTATTTTTTATCATCAAATGACTATAAACAATAATATTGTCTAGAGTCATAGAATGGATGGTGTTTGCAGTTAACATTTTTCTTTAAATCTTTTTGTCAATGCCAAATTGAAGAATTTATTTGAACTGATTTGAGTACTAACTTCTTCATCCAAATATTTTTGATACCTAAAAATTATGTTGCAAGTCAAGTGTATCAAGTTACTAAAAATTAACCATTTTATCTTCAATCCTCAAGTGACAATATAAGATAGAGCCACCAGGTTAGTGCCAGAATTGAATTGATATGGATTTCATAGTTAATGTTTTTATTTGTCTTTCATTACTTGTTTAATTTGTGAGTTCAATTATAATTTGAATGTTATAAACGTATTCCCCAATTTTGTGATGTTCTTGTATTCTCTTTGATGTAGTCTAAGTACATGTGATTGAAATAGGATTGACAATGCATGGATGTTATTAGTGGAAAAAGGGACTTGGGGATCAATATAGAATATCTTATAAGCCAAGTAACCCTTAATTTTTACTAAATATGATTACTTGGTATGATGTCATGGCAGTTTTTTGAAGCACACACAACATTAAGGGGATGCGTGAGGAATCTGTGGGAAACACCTGCTTGTTGTGAGGTATCCCTATGTTCATGGAACGACTGTAGTGGGGAAATCACTCCCAAAAAAAGATAAAATAATATAATCTATCACATGTGATTTGATACCACAGACTTAATTTCAAGCATTAGGAATGTTCATGTTTCAAGCGCAAATCATTAGTAAAGCATACTTGAGTATGGATTCTAGAATTATGACAAATCATTTCCTCTATGCGTTTTTATTATGTATTATGTAGTAATTTGAGATTAAGACTTCCTATTGTACTAATTGGAAGAATATGTGGCCTTTCGGGAATGGTGTACTAATGTAGCCTTTCAGGAATGGTTTACTAATGTGGCCTATTGTACTAATTGGAAGAATATGTATTATATATTCGTAGACACCAATATTACAAAGTGATAATGATGTTGGAGAAGAGGGCTTTATTACACACATCTATGCATAAATTGCATTTTAATTGAGTAAAGTGGGAAAGTCCTTTTGACACAAAATAAATTGAATACAAAGAAGACTTTGATTGAATTTGTGGAGATGTTTTCACTTTATCTCCACTTATATCACTAGGCATTGTAATTTTTAGTATTTCTTTATTCTATCTAATTTGTTTTGCCAGTAATTTTACTAAAATAAATAGTTTGATTGTTACTACTTTTATGAGGTTGGAATGTTTTACTCATTCAGTTGTTCACTTCTTGATTTTAAACCATTTTATCAGTTAGTCTACATCGTATATAGGCGTGTATTGCGCTACTACTCTGGTGAAGAGGATGGCTTAGGTAAGTTAGATTGATCTTATGGCTGATCTCTAGATGTTTTTAAGTGAGATAATTTCCCCTTGCTTCCAATAAAATTTGATTAAAGCTAGCATAAAGGATACTAAATTTATATGAAGTAGAAACCAAGCATACAACATGGGAATAACGTATGGAAAGCTTCCAAGAAGCATGAATTCGCGATATATATTGAAAATTTGTTCTAGTTCCATAGCCAATTGATTACCCATAACCCATTCCAGTTGACCTAGAACAATCAAATCCAACACCCACCAATTATTATGTATGTAATATGAGGAATGAAATAGAACTAATAAATAAATTGAATAAATGTAAATAAAATCCTGCCTTGATTTAAGGAAGGAAATTTAGATAGCGTTTCACATATGCAAGCTAGCATTGGCAGTAGTACATAGTGTCTACAAGGTATTAGATAACATTTCACATATGCAAGTTAGCAATGGCAGTAGTACACATTGCCGATAATGTCCTAAATAACATTTCACATATGAAAGCTAGCAATGGCAATAGTACACAGTGCCTATAACTTTTATGGTATAGTATTTTATTATTATTGATATGATTTAAGTATCCATGTGTCACTTTAAAAGACTTTGTATATTAGTTATTTTTAATTTTTTTTATTAAAAAAAACATAATAATGATCATGTCCAATTTGTTATGTAATCAAATAATAGATAAATAATAAATAAACAAATTGCAATAGCGGCCTTAAAAGTACATATAGGCTTACCGAGTTCTTAAGAATCAATCTGAAGTTTTTTTAATTTATAGCCAGCATAACACAAACATAGCCAACATGAATTGGCGATGTTTCTGCCTTAAAGGTTTCTATTTTGGAGGTGTTCTTATAATAATTGTTTTGTTTTGCATATATGAGAAATGCGTTGCCAAGAGATGTTGAAAATAAATCTATCTTTCCCATGAAAATACCTGTTACTCTAGATGAACTCGAGTATGATTAAGAAACAAGTATTACTTTGGATTTCCATTACAGTGTGGAATTGAATACTGCATCCCGATTTGAGGAGAAAATAATGGAGTAATATAAGATCCAGCTTTATGGTGCAATGGGAAATAATATCCATGATCAATGATCGAGCTCAAGTGGAAAAAGTATGAATCAATTTAAAAAATTTGAAAGCTCGAGCATCGTAAATAACAATTACAGGGAAACAAATAAACCAGTTCAATGATATTTATGAGTGATACAATCAGATCCATCAACCTACAAGATAAATGAATAAAATGGAATTTGAAACAAGTTAAAGAAAAAACCTCAAGTGAGTGTCTAGTGACAAAAATAGGGTATATAAATATTTAATAATATGAATTCATCTTATACTGAAAACTAAAATTTCAAGCATATTTATAGAAAATTTCAATGGATGCAATACCTGTAAACTCTCAAGCTTGTTGGTGACCCTAGCTTGTATTTGTCCAAGCCCGCAGTAAAATAATTCAAGTGCACTAAATTAGTTGAAACCATTTTTACCCCATAGTGTAGAAACAATATTAAATAGATTGTCCATTGAAAAGGCTATTAATTTGTTAAAATGATGTGCACAATGGGTATAATATTTTAGTATTTTAAAATCAGCCAAGAAACAAAAATTTTGAATATTTGTAGTGGAAGAGTAGCCAAGCTTTTCCAATCACCTTATCCATTGAATATTTTCACAAAAATTGGAGGTAGTTGATGAAATTTTTACAATTTTACAGTATTTGGTGAAAAGAGCAAAAAATTATGTAAGACAATTCCCATGTGTTTGAATCAACTATTATTTCAGCATGTCGATGCCATTGAATCTGCATATGGTAAAGGAAAAATTAAAAAGGATGAATTTTTTGTCCAATATACTTATTTTTCATCCAGTACACAACCCATAATGTTTCCTAACCTAGATCCAGGTAAATACTGGATGCATCAAAATTTTGTACTTTAGAATAGCCACCAACATTAAGGACAATACTTGGAAATTTTTCTCATAAGGAAATAAAGGAGTATCTCAAGAGAATTAGAAATGGTTGGAGTTTCAAGGTTATGGACCAGATGCAAAAAAAAAACACTAATTTCAAACCCTAATTTATTTTCTTTTTCTTTTGCAGCTTTGATGGTATATAAACTATATTCATTTATAGGGAAACTTGGAAATTCTCTTACATCTTTTCCATGCCTTTGAGGCATATATTAATTTGGAAAACTTGTACCCAACTAACTTATTTGTTGCAATAATTGCATTGTACATCCCCCTTCCCCTCCCAAATCCTTGCAATGGGTCCAACAAGAGTCCCTCTCTGTAAGTGCTCCCTACTCCTCCCTTGTTCCATGAATAATCCATGCACCCCCAAACATCGGAATCCCATCAAATGGAATGGAGATAAAAATAATACGGCATCGAGGTTTCCTAGTAACTCGGCATTCTCAACGAATTTGAGAAAATCATTCCATGAAATGCAAGTTGTCCATCACATTCCCAACTGTTCATTCAATTCACATGAGAAATCAAGGGTTCTTTGACTGCAACATTTATCCTCCACATATTGTGTCTAGGAAAAGCAAATCACAGGTTACAAGATGATGAAATGAAAAATTGGCATTCGTTTCGGTTTCACTTAGAACCAATCCAAATCCTTCAACATATATTCTTCCTCTAGTTCCATATTATTACTATTGCAACTCTGATCCATTGCAGAGGTTATGCATAACATAAAACCCTACCCCCTGTTTTGCGACGCATATAATCAAAATGTTGCATGTACTTTCAAAGATATAGATGATGGTCATGTTACTGCTAGCTGAGATTGAGAAGAAGGTAGTTGGTACAAGGCATCTCCAAGATCTAGAACATGAAATGACCACTATAGGAATGTGGATTGACCTTTCTTGGATTCCCTAAAACTCTGCCTAGATTCAAAAAGTGAAACCTCTCGCTAAGGATATTGTTTGTAGGTAAAAAAAAATACCAGAAGTACGTAACAATTATTTGAATAAAACTATCAGACAAACTAATAATCTCCTGAAATTTTATTTTCCTCAAAATGCCTAGAAATAGCCCCATTGCTTGTGATTGAGCACGTACAAAGACCAGTATTAAAGTGGATGCACCTTGCCTTGTTATCTCAGATTGCAACATATTTGAGCATCAATCTCAGCCTTTCATCTACTTGTGCAGGTTGCATATCTAGTAGGCCATATTCGTCAATCACAACACACTTGAGACTTCTGCCGCAGTTTGGAGAATGAGTTTCTACACCCTTTCCGTTAGTCCCAACAAATGTCAAGATGGTGCTAGATTTTGCGTTATTTTCCCTCATTTTTTAAAATTTGAAATGGAAACAAGTAAGATATATCTCATCCATTGGATCACTCAAGACTCATCTCTTAAGATAAATTCAACTATCATGTTAACAATTTAACTCTGTAAGACAATCATGCAAAGTTCAAAATATTTACAAAATTTATCTTATTTTTCGAGTAAAGTTGAAAATTTATGTTAGAGCAAAGTTCAAAATTTATATTATTTTTCCACAAAATATATATCAAATAATAGTAATTTATGAAGGACATTTGGACTTCATATTAATTTTATTGTATATTTTTGTTTTTATAGTGATATTTTTTGGTATCATTTCTCATTTTGAAGATGGTATTTTGAGAAATGGTGTAGTTGTAGTTTTGACAATTTAACCAAGTGGGTATCACGTGATGTTCACCATATTGACACAAATAATTAACTTAAATATTTGATCTTGTGATCTCAGTTTAGAGGTTTGACGCTCTAATATCCCCCTTTTTACACAATAGTCAACCATTGGAGCTAACTCCACCTTAGCATCAATTTTAATTAGATTGATATTCATTCATGTAAATTTCAATTTTGATATTTATAAAAAATATAACCTATCTATTTGTTTTCCATTTAGTTAACCATTGGAGAACTTCACCTAAATCAAGGTCAATTTACCTATGGTTCCCTTTATTATTTAAATTTGAACCCTTCCAAAGGGTTTTAGTCCGTCCTAGAAGTGTAAAGTTAAAACTGTCCTTTAAAAAAATATGAAAATATGAATTTACCCTTCCAATTAAGAAGGACGTAATTTATATCAACATTTAGAAAGAAGAGAAACATTGAAATTTACCCATTTATGTTAATTACTCAAGGTGTTGAAATTCTTACACTATAAAGTTTGACTTGTAATTCAAAATATTGGAAATATCATAAATTGTAATTACTCACTCACTCACATCACACACTCTGTTCTTAGCTATGTAAGATGATGAGTGATGACTGGAAACTACGAGGCACTGGCCATCGGGATGTAACTCTAACCCCGAATTCCCTTGGGGCTACAATCTAAGGTGTGACAATGTGTCAGCAACTACCGTTGTAACAACAGAGAATAACTACTAGTCTACTACTCAGCCTGAAACAAGCCCAAAACTTTGTGCCTACTACCTATGTGAACCTAGCTACCAATGTCCACACATTTTTTTGTCAAAATTATATTCAAATGGTTGGTTTCATGAGTCCTCCTCTACAAGACTTCACTTGCATGAATATCATGGACTCATGACAACTATATAAAATACACTCAAAGCTATTGAACTACAAATAATGGCATCCAACTAGGATCACAAACTATGCAGAGGTTGATTTATCCATTGATATAAAGAGGGGTCACTTGGAACACGATATGGAGAAAAAATGAGTTAGAGAAAAACATTTGGACCAAAGCAACACAATGATTATTAATAAAATTAAATTTAAAAAAACAACTTTTGGCTCAAGATTAGTCTTCAATTTGATGGGTGTCATGATCATGATGTAATCTCCTTCTGTCCTTCCAAACATTTTTGGTTTCTCACAACATAAGGAATTTGATAATCCTTTATAAATTTGGGAATGATAATTATATATTGCTTTTCTTAATTTTTTATTTAGATTTAATATAAAAAAAATATTAGTTTTTTAATTTTAAATCAATCAATATAGTAATGAGACAAATCTTGAATATGCTACATATGTTGAACTCAAATAGAATAAAAACTATGTCCATGTGGAATGCAGATCTAGACAAGGATTTCACTTTAGAATATTCACCAACAAAACAAAACTTTTTGTTCCCACATATTGAAAATCATTGACACTGGTTTTTCTTAATGCCATTAAGTCATTCAAATGTTGTCAAGGAAAATTGAATTCCATTATCAAGTACATCATACATTGCATCAACATCATCATCGTCATCAACAACATCAATAAATCCATCATCAAAAAAATCATGGTGATAATCATCTTAAGTATATCATAATAATCATAGTAATTCATCTCAACCTCATTATTATCATCATTAATATGATCACCATCATCCATCATCAACATGATCATCCTCGTGTTGTTATGGTGATTCAAGTTCCATTAGGGTCACTCAAATATTGTTAGGGATAATCATATGCCACTAGGGTCATATAGGGGCTATTATGGTCAATTCGATGCCATTAGGGTGAATTATGTTTTCATTAGGACTAATCAATATCAAATAGTGTTATACTCACATGCTTCATCATTATTGACATTGAAATCATCACTGTCAACAACATCCTATTAGATATTGTAGAAATCATCATTTCCATATTTATCATTGTCAACATGAATCATCATCATCATCATAATGTCATTAGGCACAGTCCACATATCAACATTGATAAGGAATCTTTGGATGACATATATGTTTATAATAATGTAAATTAAGAATTCTAATTTTACAATATTTCTAATCCATATTACTTGAATAATTATGATCTGATTTCCAAAGTTTTTAAATTGTTTTTTTATCACATGCCTTTAGTAATTTTGAATTAGTTTCTTGATTTAGAATTTTTCAAAAGGTTGCTTCTTAATGACTCTATACTTAATGGAAATGGAAATCATTGTTCAAAATAGTCATTTTATCACGGGATTAGCAAATGTTATTTTTGTTTTGATTTATTTTAACCACATTTGTTCCCCTTTTTTATAATGCATTGAATAATGATTTGTCAATGATTGTTTAGTTAATATTATGCACACTATTGAATAATTCTATGAACTTTACTATAGTAATGTTCGATCTTGCACTAATGAACAACATTGATAAGGTAGATAACTTAGTTTATCAATAACATTTTTCAAATTAATGTGGTTATATATGTATAGTATTTTATAATTTGTAACAAATTTACCATGTCCAACTTATCATTGAAATTTTTTAGAGGACAAGTTCCACTAAGGACACCCAAATTCCATTAAGGTCACTCATATTTTTTCGAGGACAAGTGTGTCAATGTCAATTACATCATATATTGCATCATCATCGTCGTTGACATTGTCATCATCATCAACATCAAAATTAACAAGTACATCATCAACAACATCATGGTCATGATTGTCCCGATCAACAAATACATCATCAACCACATCATTTTCATAATCATTGATAGGATTAATCATATGCCACTATGGTTCATCATTAGTCATCATTGTTTAGATCCATTCCATGTTGTTACAATCACTCTAATTCCATTAAGGTCACTAAAACGTCATCAATGACAACTAAATGTCATTAGAGCCATTTAGGTGATAATAATATTTCTCTCATATGTCATTGTGAACATTTAAGTGCAATTAGGATCGATTAGTATCCAGAAGTATTATGACATGCATCATCATTGTGGAAATCAACATTGTCATCATCATCATCAATTCCATATGGTACATCAACATCATCTTGATCATCATCATCATCAGCATTAAGTACATCATCAACAAAATCATCATCCTTATTTTCATTATGGTCACTTATATGCCATTAATGTTCTTAATCACTCATCACCATTAGGATTCATGTCATGTAATTGTTAAGGTCATTTATAGGTCATTTCAGTCATTTAGATGATAATAGGGTCGTTTAGATGTTATTATAGACATTTAGGTGCCATTAGAATCAATTAGGATCCAAAAGTTCTACCACATGCATAATCATCATTGAAATATGCATATTCATCATAATCATACAATAAATCAACATCATTAAAGTTGTTGTAGTCATCATCAATGTCATCATCAATATAATTGTGATAATAATGAGCAAGGAACCTTACTACCTCACAAGAACAGATGATATAGTCTTATACTTATCAAATCATATCCATATGCTCCATCATAATTATTGTAATTCATCATATTCATGTCGTTAGGGCCAATCAGATTCCATTAGGGTCTATCAAATGTTGTTGGGGACACTCAAATGCCATTAGAGCAATTTAGGTGACATTAATATAATTTACCCCTCATTACGATTAATCAAGATCCAAAAGTGCCATGATTACGATCATTTAGGTGCCACTATGATAAATGAAGATCCAAAAGTACTATCACATGAATCATAATCATCAACATTGATAATTGACATTGACATTGATATATCTGACATTATGTCGGACATTTTCTGAATATAATTCCTAGCTCTAAACCTAGTGCAAATCCTAGCATGGTTCCTTTAGAAATTTATGGCATTATTCCAGGTATTATGACTGGTTCTATACCTGGTGCTACATTGGATGTTTTCTAGGTGCAATTATTGGCTCTATACTTGTTGCTATGTTGCATTTTTTTCTTGCAAAAATTCATGCCGCAATTGCTATTGCTAACACCAGATCAATATATGGTGCTATGCTATTCAGGATGTTTTTTTGAAGGATATTATGGGCATTATATGGGATTCTTTTTTGGATGCTAATTACGACTTTAATTGGGATGCTAATTGGGACAATAATTGTGATGCTAATTGGGACGTTAATTGGGACATTAATTGAGATGCTAATGAACATCCAGAATAGCACCAACTTTTGAAAAGGGACGCTAATTGGGATGCTAATTGGGATTCTAATTGGGATGCAAATTGGGATGCTCATTTAGAGGTTAATTGGGATTCTAATTAGAATCCAAATTAACTCTATACTTTATAAAGAGATGCAAATAACGCCATTAAAAGCATCATCCCATGGAAAATCGTCCACTTTGTCAAAAAAATGATGAAAAATACACTAAAAGTGATAGTGGATGCTAAAAGAGACGCTAATCACAAGGTTTTGTTGTAGTGAACCCAATTACAAAACTAATACTGATAATTTCACATTTCCAGTCTAGAATTGGCAGTGATTGAAAAATACATGTTGGGTGTCGTTTCTCAGGTTTAACTTGTTGACATTCTATACACCTAGCTATATATAAAAACAAATTATTTCTTCATATTAGGCGGGAAATAATATTTTCCTAGCATTGTTAACATCTTTTGATACCTCGGATGTACTTCATTTAAAATCAACAATTTAATTTTTGGTATGTTAGGTACATATAGTTTGTTTTTATACAACATTGAGCCTTTTTCATTTAAACTGAAATCTATTTTTACATTTTCAGATTTGTTTTTTGTTACTTTTTCTCTTAGATTTTGATATTCCTTGTCCATTTTTATCCCTTCTTCAAATTTATGATCTAATTCTGTTTTGTAGTTACTAATGGCGGCTATAAAATTCAGTCTTGCATTTCTGCTTAAGGCATCAGCCACATTATTTTATTTTCCTTTGATGTGTTTGTTCTTGAAATTGTGTTCACTAAGGAAACTTAGACATCTTGCTTACCTTGCATTCATATTTTGTTGATCAAATAAGGATTTCAAGCATATGTTATCAAACATTAAAAAATATTTTACCGATTAGATGATGCCACCACATTTTCAAATCATGTATTATGGTAGCCAACTCTAAATCGTAAGTGGCATAATTCTTTTCATTTGTTTTTAACTTTCTTGATTCATAAGATATTATGTGAAATTCCTGTGTTAGTACTCCACCCAAACCTTCATTGCATGCATTAGTGCACACAACAAATTCCTTGTTTGTATTTTCTATTTTTAATATAGGTGCAGTAGTTAACAATTCCTTTAATTTATTAAAACTTTCTTCCCACTTTAGATCCCATACAAATATTTTTCCCTTTTTCTGTAAGGATGTTATGGGATTAGCCCAAATGGCATAACTACAAACTCATAATTCCCATATCGAATTCCAAACGCAGTTTTAAAAATATCTTCATCTTTAATTATGATTGATGGTATCCAAATATCAAGGCTGTTTTTGAGAATATCGTTTCTCTATGTATCTGATCGAACAAATCATTTATGCGGGGCAATGGATATCTTTTTTTAATTGTCATTTTGTTTTACTAATGGTAGTATATACATAAATGTAATGTATCACTTTTCTTTTTAACAAATAAGACAGGTTCTCCCCAAGGGGATACACTTGATCATGTATAATTCTTATCTATCGTTTCTTGTAGTTGTAGTTTTAATTCATTAAGTTCTAATATGTTAATTATGTACGGATCCTTTGAATTAGGTACAACTCCTACTACTAACTCAATAGTAAACTTCTAATTCTCTTTTTGGAGGTAATACTAGAATCTCTTTTGAGAAAACATCTAAGAATTCCTTTAAGATTGGAATATCATTGAATTTTAACTTATCTTCCTTATTCAATTATTTGTCATTTATTACATGCATAGTAAAAACTTTACAAATTATTTCATATGTAATGCTGAAATTTATCTAAAAGATCATTTTCTGGGTATGCCTTTCACTGTAACTCTTTCTATGTTATCATCTAAACATGTAAATGTTTCCTCAAAACCATTCAAAACTACTTTATGCTTTTCCAGAAAGTCCATACCTATTAAAACATCATAAGAATCTAATGGTAATACATTTAACTTTACTTGAGTTTTTAATTGACTCATAAACATTTCACAGTTTTTAACACAATTAACTACTTTTCTTTTGGTTCCTATAGCGAAATGAACCAACCAAGACTTTTCAAACCTTTTCAAATGAAAAATGCATTTTATGCTATACTAGGTGACATGCAGCTTGAACTATCACTTCGGTAAATCAAAATAGAAACATGCTTGTTCTATATCATTCCTTTTATTTCCACCATGGATGTTTGATGATCAACTTGTCGATTCTCCAAGGCTGCAATAATTTTGGGAATTTCATTTGCTACATTGACAACCATTTCTTCCTCCTGAATGGTATGTAGATTGTTGTAATTTCTACTTCTGTTCAGGCAGTCCTTTACATAATGAGGTCCATGGCATTCCCAGCACTTCGCAGGCACTTCTTTCATTGTTTTTAACATAATTATTTGGCATGTCTCTTCCTTTTGGTGTTGTAATGTGTTGTTGTGTTTTACCTTTAAAATATGTTCCTTGATAATTATTGTTAGAAAAATTCCAGGAATTATTTCCAAATATTTTATTAGTCTTAAAACCTTTCCTTCTTTGCTCAAAATTACTTTTTCTTTTATTTTTCTAGTTAGGTATGCCTTCTCTCTTATTTTTACTCTGTTCATAACATAAGTTAACTTTTCTCATTGCCTCTTCAAGGGTCTTTGGATTATCAAACTCAATTATGTCCTTGAAACTAATAGGCAAACAACTCAAAAACCTTTGTATCTTAGGATTTTCGTCAATTATATAGGGTACATATTGTAATAAAATTAAAATTTTACTACTTAATTATTTCATAGTCATTGAACCTAGTTTAAGTTCATAAAACATTTTAGCTCTTTATTCATAATACTATTCCAATAAGAATTTTCTCTTGAATTATTTCTTGAATGTTCTTTAGGTTACATATTTTTATTTAAGTTTTTTAACTCTTTTTATATCATGCCACCAAATGTTATCCTTTTCGGTTAAATTATAGATAGCCATCCGAACTTTCAGTCAATCTAACTAGTTATAATTTTGGAAGTACTTTTTCATACCCAATAGCCACGCCTTGGCTTCTTCACCCTTTTCCACTTCTCCATTGAACATAGGATGTTTTGTCTTTTTAAATTATCATGAGATTTCTTCATAGGGTTTATATTTCTTCTTTTTAGGACCACTGTCGCTATCACTACTTTCACTAGAATATTTATATTTTTCTTTGTGTGACCTTAATTTAATTTTCAAAGAATATTTAATTTCACTATCAGAAAACTTTATATTCTTACCTTTACGTTTATATGATATTGTTCCATATTTAGTTTCATGTTCCTTTCTTTTATCCTTTCCTTCGTTGTGTATTTTATCTAGCAATATCTGATTCAGCTCCTCCTGTGCTCTTAAGATTCTTTCATTGTATTCTTTTAGAGTTTGTAATTCAGCTCTTAAATATTTTATAGTTTGAAGTAGTTCTTATGGTTGATTATTTAATTCCACATATGTGTTATGTGGATTATTATGATGGGATCCATCTTCTGTCGATGCTTCTACTCCTTCCATTTTGAAGAAAACACAAATTTATATTCTGTACAAAAATAGTTTTAAAACATGATCAGTATTTTTGTTTTCTTGTTTTGTATGCGAGTTGAGCCAATCTTCAGGCCTAGTGTTTGGAAACTTGCTCTGATACCACATGTAACCTCTCCATATTTAAAAAATATATATATATTTAAAGGTCTAACTGCAAATACATATACTGTAAACAAATGCACACTAACCCTTCCTTTATCATTTAACTTGAACTATCGTTTTATCTATTGAACATTGCCACTTTTTCACAATACCTTTAAACAAGAAAATTACCATTATACTGAGCTAGTTTACTTGTGGTCAAGCTGTAGAAAAAAATTCAAGTTTAATTATGCAACAATTATGGTTGGTGTTCCTGCTATTATGTTTAATCATACTTGTTAACCCTATTGCAATGCTAGGAGAAGGGGTTTTTACAGGTATTACTTAGCTCATGGATAACACAAAACCTCTTCAAAATTTTGCAGGTGGTAGTGTTGAAAGCTTACCTCATATTGACTATATCAAACAGGCATAAGTAAGGACCTTAAAGGGGCCCAAGCTATGCTAAGTGAGATCCACCAATACACTATTTCAAGAATCTAAGAAATGTTACTTCAATCTAAAAATTAGAGTAAGTAATTTATAAGTTTACATGGTGGTATAGAAAGGGTAAATTCGATCGTGGTTGAACTATAGTGTTTTGGGTAAAAATATAAAAACAAGTGGAATTTAATAAAATCCATGTGATGGCTGACGACCTTTCAACTGGAAAGAAATTATGATGCCTCAAAAAAACACAATGGTTTAACTTGCCTCTACATCATGTTACTTTTCTCTGTGCCATGTTGGTTGGTCTCTACACTGTAATATTTTCCTATGTGATGTGTTGCTAGGTCTGTGCACCATGATAATTTCCTTCGTGTTGTGTTTCTTAATCTATGCACCATGTTACTTGGTCCCTGTACCTTGTAAATGATGGTGGAAGAGTCGAGGCTCTTGGGCCTTGATAGTATTCGACTTTGTGTCTGCACCAACACCGTGTTTTGGGCTGGCTCGATGGTCCAATGGCGTTAAAATATTGGCATTAGCATCTGTAACCCATTTGCATTAGCCCTTATTTCCATATTCGTTATTTCGAAGGTAAGCTCTACTAATGGTTGCGTTAATGGTTTTAATTTATGTAAAAATACTTTAGAACCTGTATTTAACCTCTGTGTTGTTTTGTTTTGCAGGAGGTTCTGTCTTAGGTTGCTTCGCTATATTTGAACCAGTCTTTGTGGAAGTAGAAGCATGTTTCTAGGAAGACCCGTTACCTTCATTCCTTTATCCTATGGTTTTTTGGCTGGTTCAACGCTCTCCTAGGAATGGAGCCTTTGGTTCTTATGTGTTTCTTCATATTACAGTGGTAAACCCTCTTATAGTTTCTTCATTAAGGCATTTACAGTTGTTTTTTTTCTTAAATGAGGTCTCCCTCAGAATGTGGAGTCCAAAGGTATATGTAATGTAATGAAATGTTTAGTTTTAATGTGGATTCAAGACCCTACAAAGTTTTGTAAACAATTTTTTAAGTTTTAAATAGAACCATTTTCGTCGGGGTATATGATCCAGCAACTTATCTCATTTTCGTTGTAAAACAATAGTTTTTCTCTAGTTACATTGTGTTGTATTTTGGTAATAATTTTATTACTATATTTCCCTAATTTATAACATTAAGGCCATGAGGCCACAGCATTTCCAAAATCATTCATTAGAGTGTTGATTTTGTCAAGAGAATTACAGGATAATTAGTTTAAGCCATAAGGTTGTTGTAACTATAAACATTTGATAGTGTTGTGTTTTTATTTTCTTCTATGGTATCTATGGTTTAATAAGGAGAATCATTACTCCACTATTGTGCAACATCAATGGGATGTTTCACTTGGATCCATTAAACTATATCAGTATTTACTTAGATAGAATACATCTCTGGTTTATGATTCTCTGGTTTAGTATCCGACTTTGTGTCTCCACCAACACTATGTTTTGGGCTGGCTTAGTGGTCCAATGGCGTTAAAATATTGGTGTTAGCATCTGTAACCCATTTGCATTAGCCCTTGTTTCCATCTTTGTTATTGCAAAGGTAAGCTCTACTAATGGTTTTGTTAATGGTTTTCATTTATGTAAAAATACTTTATAACCTGTATTTAACCTCTGCGTTGTTTTGTTTTGTAGGAGGTTTTGGCTTAGGTTGCTTTGCTAGATTCGAACCGGTCTTCGTGGAAGTGGAAGCATGTTTATAGGAAGACCCGTTACCTTCATTCCTTTCTCCTATGGTTTTGTGGCTGGTTCAACGCTCTCCTGGGTATCGAGTCTTTAGTTCTTATGCATTTCTTCAGATTGCAGTGGGAAACCCTCTTATGGTTTCTTCCTTAAGGCATTTATAGTTGTTTTTTTTCTTAAACGAGGTCTCCCTTAGACCGTGGAGTCCGAAGGGATCTGTAATGTAATGCAATGTTTAGTTTTAATGTGGATTTGAGCTCCTACAAAGTTTTGTAAAAAAAAATTTGAGGTTTAAATAGAACCATTTTCGTCGGGTTATATGATCGTGTAACTTATCTCATTTTCGTTGTAAAATAATAGTTTTTATCTGGTTACATTGTGTTGTATTTTGGTAAGGATTTTTTTACTATGTTTCCCTAATTTATAATTTTAAGGCCGTGAGGCCACCGTATTTCCAAAATCGTTCATTACGGTGTTGATTTTGTCAAGATAATTATAGGATAATTAGTTTAAGCCATAAGGTTGTTGTAACTGTAAAAATTTGATAGTGTTGTGTTTTCATTTTCTTCTATAGTATCTATAGTTTAATAAGGATAATCGTTAGTCCACTACTGTGCAACATCAATGGGATGTTTCACTTGTCTCCATTAAATTATATCAGTATTTACTTAGATAGAATACATCTCTGGTTTATGATTCTTTTACAATGCTTAACATTTGTATTTATTCCATAAAATTTTATGCCTTTTTATTAATATATTTTACAGTCGGAATGTATAAACTACTTACGGCCTAGAATAGAGGGGTTGTGGCCAATCAAAGGAACTTGGCTTGATTTTCTTAAAATATTTTGTTAAGTTGATTGTTAGTAGGTTTTACAATGTTTTTAGTTTTTCCTAACCCTTGTTTTAGGAATAAAGGCCTTTTCAACTGTGGAAATTTATAATGTATATGTTTACAGGGTTTGAACCCTCGACTTGTCCATTTCTTAACTTGTTTTTTTATCAATTTATATACTACTATTCTTAATACTGTAATAGTTATTCTAGAAAGAAATATATATTGATTACTATTAAACAATAGCTTTTCCTACCTTTGTCAGTTGTGTTATACGGTTTTGATTCTGAATACCCTTTTCATTAATTATACCTCTGTATTACCTAAGTAAATTTTCTGGGTGTGAGATTAGTTGAAATAAAATAGAGCATTTTGGCTTAAATATGAGATAAGATTTATCTCTTAAAGGGTTTCGAACTATGCTGGAAAACTTGGTATTTTAGTTGGTTTAAAGATTAACCTAAAGTAACCCTAAACAAACTTTTAACTAATGCTTACTTAACAGTAAAATGTAAAGGCTAGGAATGTATATATAATGATACTAAAAGGAAAGTAAACATCCTTTATGATATAATAAGAAAACTAATTATGATATTATAAGTATATTTATGTAGTATTTTTTTTTAAAGAATAGTTACAATATTTTATAGTTGCCATTAAAATCTGTAAAAACTATGGCATACTTCATCTAACAATATACATAAATATGATCCATCTAACTTATTCTAATTCAAAAATAGTTATTAGTTTAAAGAGTCCCTCAACAATGATAAACATTTCAGATATAGATCAAGAATAAATTCATAGATAACATACAAAACATCTTAGAACCTGGATAACTGTAGAAGGGAGGAAAACACCCAAAGCATACCATTCCTCCCAACCCTCTCCTGAAAGAAGCCAAGATCACTTTCTTTAATACCCCCAAGGTTGTTCACTGAACCATTAGGATGGTCAAATGTTGTGTAACATCCCACATAGTAATTCTCTGCAACTTAGCAAACTGGCTTGCAGACTTAACTCTTCACAATTTCACTTTAGCTATCCTCTCATCAAATTCCTCTTATGTGCCTAACTTTTCAGTGTTCAGCAAATTCACAAGGCTCTAATCACTTGGAATAGAATGTAATGAGCCCCCTACTCCATTTGATGGTATATATATGCTTTCTCGGGTATTTGGGTCGGTTTTGAAATTAAATGAGCCACCTGCTCAATTCCTCTTCTCAGGGAACATGACCACAATTTTAAGGATTTTTCCTCCTACAATAGCTAGAAAGTGAATGCTATTGCTGCCACTTCTCATTTCTCCATTTACAATAGATCATTCCTCCTAGTGGGTCAACAAACACTCTTCAACAGTATTCTTTGGATAGGTGTCTCTTATTTTAATTATTTAAATAAATAAAATATTCAATTAGAGTCATCCTTGACCATCTTTTGTCATCAAAGTTTACAATAACTTTTAACATAATGTTTTTTCTCAAAAAATAAAAAAATGTTTATTTTTCAGTTCTAGGTGGGATACAACTTTGTTACAGTGACCATGAATCCTTCTAATTCTATCCATAGTGGATTGAACCAAAAAGGGACGGGCCCAAGATCTTCTTCGTGTTCCAACTGAAATAAAATAGGCTTATGATCCGAGGTATGTTTACATAGTATGCTTGAAGAGATGATTTTAAACCATGAATACATTATCTAAAAATACCTGAAAAGAAGAATTCTAATACAATATATATGGTACATAAGAAAATGACAAATAATTAATTTTCTTTGTAAAATGATAGAAAAAAAGATAACTCATTCTCAAACCATAATCAATTATTCTTTGATTACAATAATGTGTCATCTCTCTCAAAAGGGAAGGAGGGTGGAATCTAAATGGAAGGTGAAATTCATAGTGGGATATTAGATATACAAATCTACGTGATAGATGCCATAGAGAATATCACAAGCTTACTTGCTTACCCAAATCAATGATAAATATAGGTAAAAAGAATATTGATTTTAACAAATAAAAGTTGTTATTATAAAAATATTGATAATAAAATATTATGATAATTATAAATCATTTAGAGTATAAACCATTTTATANAATTAAACATTTTTTTTTAACTTAAATAACAACAACAGCACTTAAATATATATATTTTTTCAAATTATTTTTTAAATTAAAATATAAAAATGATTTTATATTTAGTAAGAAACAATATAAAAAAATATAATACTTTGGTCAATTGTTATTTGTGGCAAGTCCAATTTCAGAAAAATGTTAAGGTAGCCAATAAAGACTTGACTTGAATTTTTAGTAGCACTTTAGTATGACTCTAAAGTTGCATAATTGTAAAAGTTCATATAACTCAAAAACTTAAATATTTATTTAATTTAAATGTAGATCTAGAACATTTCTTTGAGAACATTTCCTAGTTATAAAAGCTCACAAACCTGTCAAAAAGTTTGTTTTAATCATGTACATATATATTTTGTAATTATTTGTTTTAATTTACATATATATTTTGTCATTATTTGTTTTTTATTTATAATTAAAAAAAACATGTTAACGAGTATTATTTGGTTTTTATAGCCAAAAGGAACTGACCTCCACATCTAGGTTTTTGGTCTTGAAAACAATCTCCGCAACCAAGCCAGGTCCTTGGACTTGGACTTGAAAACTCCAATTTCTCATAACTATATTAATCTTAGAATAGATATTTAAGAACTTTTGAAACACAAAAATAAAATTCTAAATAAAACCAAATAATTCATACCATTTTAAATTCATAGCATTACCACACAATAAAAAAAAATACAACTCAAAAATTATACTTTAATATTTTTTTAATTAAAACATAAAAAAATTGAAATAAATTCATATCTTAGATGATTGATTTCACTTTTTATTTCATACCATTTTAAAGTTCAATGATTACTCATCATCATCACTAAGATTATTATAAACTCAAAAAAATTTAATCCAAAAATGATCGTTAATATTATTCCAATCTCAAAAAAATACAACATAAAAATAATATTTAAATTCTCTTTTTATTTGTGGAAATAAATTAGGCAACATCTCTAATTGCCATTAAAAACCTCCTTATTTGTGGAAATAAATTAAGTAATATCCCTACCTTCCATTAAAAGCCCCTTGATGGAAATGCATAAAACCCCCCAGAATATTAAATTAAACCACGGTTAGGAAAAATATGGAATGGTTTAAATAAAGCAGAACTATAAAAATTATGAAATGGTTTCAATAAGATAGAATTATAAACCTGTGTGTGAAGCCAAAATTGAAATGAATTTACATATTTACTTTTTAATTGGAAACAATTTACACATTTAGTTTTCAATTGGAAACATTTAATTTTTAATAACAGTTATTTAAAAAATAATATTAAAAATTTATATAAAGCTATAAAGCTCTATAAAGATTACGCTTACCTAATAAAAGAATATTGAAAATTTGTACGAAGCCATAAATATTTGGAAAGTTGATATTATTGACTTCAATTGAACAGATATATACCACTACAAAGTGCTTTAATTCTAATATAATGAAAACATAAAATCTATAAAGCTTTATAAAATAAAGCTATAAAGCTCCAAAGGCTACAATGACGTTAAACCTATTGAACAACTAGCTATTCAAGTTTTTTCATTCAATCCAGTTCCTTTGTCATTGTTATTTCAACAAAAAACAGAATTTTGTTAAGTTTTTTCATTCCATCTAGTTCCTTTGTCACTGTGATTTCAACAAACAACTACATTTTGCAGCAAATTGGTAGTATATTTTGTAGTTAATATTCATTTTCAGTTTTCTAAATAGCTGTTCTTTGAAAAAACAATGGAGATAGGAAATTTAATAATGATTTCAGTTCTCTAGCCTTTTCTTGAGCATTTATTTCCATTTTGTATCATGAAACACAAAGTAATAGGTTTTCATGAACATTTATTTCTTCCGTGTAATCCTCTTAAATTCGACTTCAACTTTGTAATACAAGTTTCATAACAACATTTTGGTTGTGATTTTTATGAAATGATTACTGGTTTTAAATCAGATAAAAATTTAGTTATATTTATTATTACCAGTCACAAGTAAAGTGGCCTGTAAATGTGGATAGGTATTAGGCACAACCAACAACTTAGTTTTGTGAAGATAACTAGCTATTAACTAAAGGCTAAAATTTATAATTTTATATCCATTATTCATAATAGATCTGATTGTTACAAAAAGAAAAATTGATGAGCAAAACAAAAATGAATGAAAAAACAAAAACAAATTGTTACCCTTTTCTTTAACGAGCATTTAACCAAGCTTATTTAAATCTTAATCAAGATGCATTTAAGCATAGGAAAATAAGACTACCATAAAATGAATCCCTTTTATACACTTGTTACAATTAGGTTAATCTTGTTGATATGGTCTCCCCGCGGGTGACATAGGGCATGACGACCCACAAGGTATTGTAGACGGGGCACCACAACCCACAAGGTCTTGTTGACAAGGAACACCACTGCGCCCAGCCATCATCACCCTAATGTCATGCTGATGTATTGTTGGTATAGGCCATGTCCTTCTACATCAATGACACTCCTTAACTCCCTCAATGGGTGTATCGTCCTTGCAGACATAGGCCAATACGATGATGTCAACACAATGATGGTCTGCCTTAATGGGTATGTGGTTTTGCTTTGGTGCATTAAGTTCACCTGCAACCAAACATTCCTCGTGTTCATCTTTCTTCCTCTCTGTCATTCTTCTACAGGTGATTCTCAGGTGATGTCCTCTACACCCATCTCGCTCCTCACTCGCCTGTACACTGCTTATATCATGCCACCTAGAAAATGCAGAACACCAAGGCAGGGATGTGCTCACAGGGGTGCTTCCAGTCAGAGGGTTACTCCCTTTAATTTCCAAGCCATCTCTGATGACTATGACATCGAATTTCTGATTTCTCTGTGTACTCTGATCGATGATTGGGAGGACAATCTCGCCAGCTCCCTCTCAGCTGCCAGCTACACCATGGAACGCTGAAGGAACTACTAGGTTGTTAAAAACCTATTGAATTGCTTCCTTCTCCACTCTGTCACCCTCCAGTTTGTGGCTCCTATCCCTAATTTCAATCCAGTTGGCTCCAGTATCCCTGGTCTTTCTGCTCCCCCAGCTCCTTCCACCCCCACAAACACCATTTCCCTTGTCATCCCCATTCTATCTCCTTCACCAAGACCCATGGACGTCCCTCCCTCACCAACCCCCACCTCATAGATGATTTGTTAACACCTCTACAAGAAAATCCCTTTCTAGTGTGACAGTTCCCAGGAAGATCAAGCCTCTGTGGATCAAGAGATCCAGTTCAAGCACCAAGGATGGCTCGAGTAACAGTGCAAACTCTAGTGACGAGGATGAGTCCATTGGTGATGCAGATGACACCAATGGCAAAGGCATGCAACTCTGTACCAGTTTTGGGACCCCCATAATCGAGGAACCCTTTACCAAATTTTAAGATAGGTTCTATGTTTTAGTTTGTCATCTTTTTTGAAAATTTTCTAGGACTGTGGCCTCCCATGTTCATGTTTATCAAGTTAAGATTGAAGTTTCTTTTTAATCATCTTAAACTTTATAATGTATGGATATTTTTTCCCTCTAGGAGGGAGGATCTCTTTTACTGCTCCAGTAGGATTTCCCTACATGGGCATATTGGTTTCTTTTTTCTATCTCTTGCTATTTGCAAGTCCGATACATAGTTTTGTACTTTTACTTGTAACACTACTTTATCTCAATAAAATATACTCTGAATTCACAAAAAGAAATATTGTTGATGTGGTAAAACAAGTCTGAAATATGAGATAATATCTAAATGCCTGAATTTTAGCCATTTAAATTTATGCTCTACAATACTAAAACATTAATCCAGTTCTTTTATCACTGTTATTTAGACTAACAATTGAAATTTGCAAAAAATTGATAGTATTCCTTTGTACTTAATATTCATTTCATTTCTCTAAATAATTGTAGTTTAAATGGAAAAAAAAAAGAAAAAAGGAAAAAAATAAAAAAAATAAAAAAATAAATAAAAATAAAAAATAAAAAAATAAAAAATAAAAAATTATGGACGAGAGGGGCAGCCAACGACTAGGGGATGTTGAACAAAATAAAGAATATGAATGACCTGCTAGATTTTGGCTAATAATGAAGTTGAAGTGATTACAAAGTTTTCTGCAATTGACAATCTTTGCATTTTGGTGTAGTAAGATACATATATCTTATAAGACCATTTTCGTGGTTACAACAACTATTGCACTAAAAATTGTCTGTGTGCAAGTCATGAGATGTGGAGCTGCGCGCGTGAGCTAGAGGAGCGTTAGGGTAAAATCACCTAGGCTTTTAGCGAGCCATGGCTGCCCCTAGGGCTGGGGATCCCCCTCCCCCTCCGTCAACAGAGGTGGATGCATTCAGGAGGCTAGTTTCCAGCGGAGGGAAGCGGAAAGTCCCCTTCACGGTCCCAAAATTCACCAAAAAACTTGAAGAAATCCCTGAAATCACCTTGCCAGAGATGGCATCGGTAAATATTTCCCTTGCTCTTTCAGAGAGAGGGCTGTTTAACTAGTTCATGGGGCTATGGACCTCAGCAAAAACCACCGACGATTGGATCCAAAGAAACTGGAAGCCCCATCTCAAGCAAGGAGTCATCTGCTACCCCCTGAGCAGTGGCTACTTTCTCTTCGAGTTTATAAATAAGGAGGATAAGGATCTCATTTTCAGAAATGGCCCATATTTTATGGGAACCTAGGGGCTGTATCTGAATCGTTGGACTTTGGATGTTGATCCCACGGTGGATCTTCCCAAGGAGGTACCTATATGGGTTAGGCTACCCAACCTGCCGGTTCATTGCTGGAATTATGAAGCGCTGCAAATGATAGGGAATGGAATAGGGAAATTCGTTGATAAGGCAGATAATAAGTCCATATACAACTATGCCAGGATATGTGTAGAAGTGGACCTGGAGGCAGGGCTCCCGGAGGCAGTGAATCTTTCTGTGGGCACATGGTCTCACTATCAGAAAGTGGACTATGAACACCTCCCCTTTAAATGCAGAACATATCAAGAGCATAGACACTTTCAGACAAATTGTCCAAAGAACCAAATCCCAGAGAAGGAAGAAGCCGAAGGATGGAAAAAGGTTAAGAAAAGTAAAGCAGGCCCAAAACCCAAAAGATCCAAGACCTAGACAGGTGAAGGAACCGCCAGCTGTGAATCCAAGTTCTCCGAACGAGCCCTCAAAAGAAGCCGCTGAAAAATCAAAAGAACCTATGAAATAATTCATAAACATAGTATCTCAATCCCCGTCTCCTTCAGAAAATCTGGTTCCGGTCAAGAGCGCCCCTACTGCAAAAGACCCTTTGAAGTCGGACGATGAGAATATCTCCTTAGGCTCTGAAGCCGGAGCTGAATCTGACGAGGGGGGCACAGAGACCAGCAGCTTTGTTGGAACCCCTTAGAAGACCCCTATAGGAAGGAAACCAGATAGAAAAAAAAGGGAGGAGAAATCATACAAGGATGTTACAGCAAGAGTCCAGCAAACCATCCCGGATATGATGGAAAATAGATCCTTAAAAAAAGGCAAGGCTTCGAAAGGAGCCACCCCTCCCCTCTCTGGCTCCTAATGCAGTTCGTCTCCTGGAATTGCAGAGGGCTGGGAAGTAAGTCTAAAGAAGAAGCAGTCAAAGATATAGTCCGAATGACTTCACCAGAGGTACTTTTGATCTAGGAGACGAAAATGGAGGAGCGTGAGACCATCCAGGCCAGCAAAAAGTTCTGGAAAAAAGGAGAAGGAAGAGCCGTAAGTGCCAGGGGACCCTTAGGAGGTCTAGCCACCTTTTGGAACTCCACCTCGCTATATCTTCTAGAGGATTATAGTACCATCCACTGGTGCTTCATGAAACTGTAGCACTGAGAAACAGGATAGCAGGTTAGCCTTTTCAATATTTATGCCTCGGTCCTTCTATCGAAAAAAAAAGATTGTTTGGAATCTCTAAATTCTTTCCTATCTACTAACCTGCATGAGAATCTTGTTCTCACTAGAGATATGAATGTCACTCTTGCCCTCTCGAAAAAAAAAGGAGGTTCTCCTGTTAGAGACCCAGGAAGGGAGTTGGTAGAAGACATCATGATGGATTGGGATCTGGAGGATATCAAACCCAGCAAAGGCAAGTTCACCTCGACCAATAAAAGAGTGGGACCAGGGCACATTGCTGCCCACCTGGATCGTTTCCTTGTTCACACCACCTTCCTGACTCTTGGCCTTTTCGCCACCTCTGAAATCCTCCAGGCTTGCACCTCAGACCATAATCCCATCTCCCTTTCCTTGACCTCTGGAGAAAATCTGGGCCCAATCCCTTTTCGTTTCAGCCATCTTTGGGTTTCTATGGATGGTTTTTACGATCTGGTCCCGGAAACCTGGCAGAAGAATGTTTCAGGATCACCTTTCTTCATTTGGGAAGAAAAATTTAGAAGGCTCAAAGCAGCCCTTAAAAACTAGGCCAAGAATTTTCCCTCCCCTATATTTGAAAGGAAAAAATCCCAAAGAGCTCTAGGTAACCACCAGTTGCTTATGGAGACCACCTCGATCACCCCTGAGCTGCTAAACATTGAGATCGATCTTCAAAATACTCTTCATAAGGTGCTGAGAAGAGAAGAGGAATACTAGTGAATAAAGGCGCGCTGCCTTTGGCTCCAAGCTAGTGATAAAAATACTTCATTCTTCCACAAGCAAGAAAAATCCCGGAAGAATCACAACACTATCAGATAAATTCATTTCTAGGGTCAAACTTTCAATAATTTTGATGAGATCAAACATGCAGCCCACACTTTTTACAAAAATCTGTTCACAGAAGAGACAAAAGCCTCTCCTAGACTGGATCTCTATCCGCTGTCGGTGGTTCCCATGCTAATCAATGAGGAGGACAATCGAAGGATGACAACCCCTATAACGACTGAGGAAATAAGCAAATCTCTCCATGGAATGAACCCTGATAAAGCTCCTGGGCCTGACGAATTCACAGCCAGATTCTACACTGCTTTCTGGGATATCATTAAAAAATATCTGGTTAAAATGGTGAGGAAATCCCAGAACTGCAATAAAATAGGAGGGAGCACTAACTCCTCCTTTTTAGTGTTAATTCCCAAAGAGAAAGGTGCCCAAAGCTTCTCCAGATTCTGGCCTATATCGCTTTGCAACACGGGGTACAAAATCATCACCAAAGTTATAGCAAACAGAATAAAAAAAGTTCTCCCCAAGATCATTCTAGAGAATCGGGGGGGCTTTATCCAGGGCAGACAAATTCAGGACAACATTACTATTGTTCAAGAGGCAATTCACTCAAGCTTCCAAAGGAAGGAGAAAGGTATGATAGTCAAACTGGATCTTGCAAACGCCTTTGATAAAGTTTGGTTGAATTTTCTCTATGCTGTAATGCTCAAATTGGGTTTTCACCCCCACTTGATTCGCTGTATTAGAGCCTGTATTTCGGGGCTGTGGATCGCTCCCTTGGTCAACAGGAGACCGGCTAATTTTTTTCACGCCTCTAGGGGACTTAGGAAGGGCTGTCCTCTATCCCCCTTGCTCTATGTCATTCAAGCGTCAGTCCTTAGCTTCCAACTAGACAAGAGTCTTCAGCAGTGTTCTCTAATCTGTCTCTCAATCTCCCCCAAAGTGAAGAGAATTAACCATGCTCAATTTGCTGACGATACCCTCCTCTTGGGTTACGCCAATATCACCATGGAAATATTTTTCAAGAAAGAGCTGGATGCTTACACTGAAGTCTCAAGAAGCGAAATCAGTTTGAGGAAAAGAAAAATTTATGGCTGGAACTACCCCCCATAGAAATGACCAACATATCCAGGGTGCTGGAAATGGAAGGAAGACCCACGTGGGACTTCGTTAAATATCTAGGAATTCTGCTCGTAAAAGAGGCACCTAGAAGGAGCCTTTGGATACCTCTGGTAGACAAGCTAAAGGCTAAGATCATGATGTGGGGAGAAACCTGGCTAAACAAAGCAAGGAAAACAATTCTAATAAACACCATTCTTACCTCCCTTCTTGTCTACCAGGCTTCGATCCTTCTAGCCCCGAAAGGAATTGTGAAAGATATTGACAGTCTATTGAGAAAATTCCTTTGGGAAGGGGGAAGAAATGAAGGAAGAAAAATGCACTTAGTCAGCTGGGAAAAGGTCAAAGCCCCTAAATGGGAAGGGGGGATGCAAATCAGAGATGTGGCCACTTAGAATTTGGCCATGGGTGGCAAGATCCTTTGGAAAATGATAAGCGGTAAAATCACTTGGAGCTCCAAATCCCTCAGGACTAGATAATTCCGCGGTCACAAAGAGAGGTGTCTTGATCGCCCCCACAGGACTAGGAAAGGCTCCCCAATTATTTCTCTTTGTCTAAAATCCCTTGATCTGATCACCTCCAACCTCACCTGGATTCCGGGGAATGGCTCCAAAATCAAGTTCTGGGATGACTCCATTCTAGGGAAACCCCCTTTAAAAGCCTTGGAAGGGATGGACAACATCAAAAACTGGCTCCACTGAAACAGCAAAGTCACCCTATGGGACTTATCACTTTGGAATTTAGATGACTCTTGGGTTAAGTGGGACCTGGGGGACGTCCCGTAAGAACTAGAATGTGAAGCTCGTTCCCTTTTGGATGCTCTTCAAGGGCTTACCCCCATCTCTACCAAGAAGAAGGACATAAGAGGCTGGGTATCTTCTTCTGGCTGTTACACTGCAGTTGCTGGCTACGCATCCTTACAAGCCATTCCTTGGGCTACCCCGGACCCCACTGTGTGGAGAAACCTCTGGCTTCATCCCTCCCTCCCCAAAATTGATCTCTTTTGTTGGTCCCTCCTGCATGATAGTATTCTGTCCTGGGACAACCTTGTAAAAAGAGGTTGGGAAGGGCCCTCACGATGCCCTCTTTGTGTCTACCATGAGGAAACCTCGATCCACCTTTTTCTTCAGTGCCCCTTTGCTTTAGAACTGTGGAATATCTTTCTTGATCAGTTGAATCTGACCCTCCCTCCTTCTGTCACCTCTTTGTTTGCCTCCTGGCCTGAGATTGCTCCCTTCTCCTTCTCCAGGTTGAAGTTGTTAAAGTAGTGCTGAATGTGGGTTCCAAAAATTCTCTGCTGGAAATTGTGGCTGGAACATAATAACAGAATATTCAGGGATACAGTAGGGACGACGGCTCAAGTTGCAATCAAAGTGAATTCACTGCTAGGAGAGTTGGTTGTTTCTAATACTAAAATCACCAATGAGATTACCCTGGACAAAGATGAGTATAGTTGGTTTCATGGCCTAGAACCCTCCCTCCTAGCTAGAACCAAGAACACTTCAAAGCATTACTCTCCATGGGAAATTAGGTTAGAGGAGCAAGAGTTCATAAAGTGGAGATCTTCACTGAAGGAGCACATTTTGCATGTGGACGGGGCCTCGAAAGGGAATCCTGGACCTGCGGGAAGAGAGGGGTCTTGCTAGACTATTCAGGGAAAATTACCCTTAATTTCTCCTCGGGGTTGGGTCAAAACAAAAATAACATAGCTGAAATTCTCGCCATTTGGCAAGGTATGACTCAAGCCAGAAGATTATCCATCAAGAAGTTGGCTATCATAGGAGATTCCAAAATCATCATTCAGGCTCTCAATCTGAAGAAGGCCCCTAATAACATGGGCTTGGCCCACTACTACCGGAAGGTCATAGACCAGATGAAATATTTTGAATAAGTTAACTACTACCATGTCCTTAGGAACCTTAACCAGATGGAGGATCATGAAGCAAATAGAGGTGCCTCCCTGAGCAAGGGAGTTATCTTCATTAATGGAATTGAAAATCACGAGCCTATCCCTTAGGTATCGTGGAGAGGGGACCATTAGGATTGCTCTGGTCAGAAAAGAGAGAAATCTTATTCTAGACAGAGAACAATCCAAAGCGTAGGCGTGCAGATTGAGTCAGTCGAGGAGATGGAAGTACAGGAGCAAGACAACACATGGACAGAGCCCATCGCATGGCTCATGCTCTTCTAGTACTGGCTCAGTGATTAAGGAGAATAGCCTCCAATCGATGCCCTCCAGAGAGTCTCGTACCTAGCATGGAAAATCTGAGGAAATCACTGAGAATCGGACCAAGGGATTGAGGAAAAAGAAGGATCGGGCCTATATCAGGAAGCTCCCTCCCAATGCCAACTGCAATTTTCTCTATCAAATGACAAAGGTTTTGGCTAGGCTGCTCTTAGAACATGTGCAGGGGTCAAGGTAGATCACAGGTTGATCCAAGCAAGGATGGCTGCAAGCTTGTCCTCCAATTTAGAGGCAAGACTCACTCAAATTCAGATTGACCTGGATGAAGTGAAGAGTGCAGTAAACAGGCTAGAATCCAAGCAGATCAGGCTATAGAAAACTGGAACAAGTCGTTGGGAATGCATGAACCAGGAGCTCAAAGAACTCCGGGAGGAAATACTCGAGGACAATATGACGAGTATGAAGGATCTTGCCAACGTCTCAAGAGGCATAGGGAACCGAATGGCAGAGTTAGAGAAAAAGGTAGAAGCATTGCTCAAGGAGCATGGAAAGACTCCAAATATAGAATGCTGAGGTAGGCCCATAGCCAAACTCAGTCAAATTCCCTCCTCTCTGCTTGGTTTTACCCATGCAAAACCAGTTATCTTTACTATGTATGCGTTATTATGAATTTCTATGTATGTTTAGCAAAGTCCAGAAGTTTTGTAAAGGGATATGTTAGTATAACTATGCCTGTATCACTAGACTAATTGCATATGTTGGATCAAAAATACTGTGTGTAATGCTACTGGCAGCTGTTTAGCCAGAAGTTAATATAAAAGGCCCATAACCATTTTAGTAAAAAAATAATAATAATCATTTCAGTTTTCTAACTTTTTCATGAACATTTATATCTATTTTGTAAACTAAAACATTTATTTGTGGTTTTAATCTTCCTAAATTGGACTTCAATGTGGTAATAAAGTTTTCCCTACGATATTTATGAAATGATTATTGACTTCAAATTTGTAATAAAGGTTTCCTAGCAACTTTTTTACATTGATTGTGATTTTTATGAAATGATTACTAGTTTCAAATCAGAAAAAATTTCAGTTAGATTTATTAATATTTTTTGAATTTTAATGATTTGGATTTGTTCCTAGTTATATATAATATGTGCAATAGTAACAGATATCAAGGAGAAAATAAATAAATTAATATTTTATGCTCCAATATGTCATGTCTAAGGCAGTTTTGGCTTCTTTAGAAATAGATTTTTCATTTCCTATTCCATTATTGATCCAATAAGAAGCACTGGTTGAAGAGGTTGTTTGCGTAGGTTGCCAAATATATTATTATAACTTATTGTAGATTTGTGGCTTGCATGGTTGTTTTAATTTATAATTTCTTTATAAATCTTTATCATGGATTTATACAACTATGCAGCTTTGTTGGCTTTCACAGGTTTTATGCTTTATTAAAATTATCCATTTTGGCGTTTGAGGATTTAGTAAATTATTGTATATTTTTGGCTTGCATGATTGCATGAAATTATAATATTTTTATAAAGCTGCATAGTTTCATAAAACCTATAAAAGTTAACAAAGATATATAGTTGTATAAAGCCACATGTAATAAAGAAATGCTAAATTGTCTTAAAAAAACAACCTCTTGAAGTTAAAGTGACCAATCCAAAAAGTCCAAGTGTGACTTTCCATCCATACAAATATCTTCAAATCCTCAAAACTGCCCATTGCTAAATTGTTTAAAAAAAAAAACTCTTAAGGTTAACCTATCCTATCCAAAAAGTCCAAGCATATGATTATGCAACTATGCGAGTTTTATGCTTTATAAAAATTATTCTAGGGCAAGTTGGATTTAAGCTTTTAGCCTTTTTTTTATTTTTATTTTTTATGACTATCAAAAATTTTTGAACTAATTTAAAATACATAAACGTATAATTTTTTTTTGTTTGTAACATTACCTTTCGCAAGTATACAGCTTTACACTTACACTTTTGCTATTAAAAATCCAAGTCAAGTTTTTTCTCCACATTAACATTTTTCCTTAAATTGGAGTTTGGACAAATAACAAGTGATAAAATATTATATTCTTTGATATTGTTTGTTACTAATTTTAAATTTATTTTAAAATTTGTAATTAAAAATTAGTTAAATAAATTATATTTAATTGTTATTTTATAAATTTCATTATTATTATATTATTACCAAATTATTATTTTTTAAATCATGTCTGTATTCATGGAGGAAAGAGATCACATTCTTCATATACTTATATCACAATACAATAAAGTAAAGTAATAACACCTGAAAATAAGAATTACAAAAATGTGTATACAAACTTATTTCTATCCACTAACCTAAAAGCACTACAAGAAAAATGATACACATTTATGGTGTAAAAGTGGCGTACATATGAACATTTTATTTTTGGTGTTAAATGAATATGTGAAATTCCATGATGTATAGTGCAAACCACCAAAAACTAATCCTAGGTGGATTGAGATTTTGAAGTGCAAAACACGAAAACCAATTCAACATGGATTGATACTTTTTTTTTATCCAAAACGCCAAATTTGTTATTATTATACACAAAGTTGTATATGATGCAAAGCATTACAAAATAACAAATGCTGCAAAGCACCATAAAATCATAAAAGATGAAAATAAAAATAAAAATGACATTATATGTATATGTATATGTATATGTAGAGAGAGAGAGAGAGAGAGAGAGAGAGAGAGAGAGTTTTTAAAATAATGGACAATGTTTTTTTGTCATACATTTAAACAATTTACACCAATATTATCTCGATGTGGTCTTTAACCTCTCTTGAGAGAATATATAAAACAATGTACAACAACTTTTTAATCACTTCACCAAAATAAATTAAATATTATTTTCTTACAAAATAATGTACAATATCCTACATTGTATTGATTTATGGAAGGACTTAGTGGAAACAACTAGAAATATGATTTATAATAGATGTTGTACCTTTGAACTAGCACCCTTTAAAGAATTAAGGAAGAGATGTAGGTTGTTGTGTAAAATCTAATAATTCGTAATGTTATGAAATATACAATAATTATTTTTTTTCTTAAATTTTAAGCAATAAGAAATGTATAAACAATTAAAAATATGATCTCAATGAAAGGAACAATATCATAAACTATTTTCAAACTATTTACTAGAACCAATTAAGGTGGTAGGACACTATGAACTAGACTTTTTGTAAAAGTCAATATCTTGCTTCTTGGAGAACAGAGGGAACCTAAAAATTAAAATTGAAAATTAGGCAAATCCATTGAACATATTGGTGATGAGGTTGAAAACAATTTCTCCAAACTACATATTTGCATCACTTGATGCATTATGGTGCAATATCATGCTACAGAATATACTGGATCCAATGAAGGAAACAATTATAATCTACAAATTCAAGGTTCCAGTAACATATTCTTTAACCTTGTGTTGATTATTCTCACCTAAGATTGACATTTTGAAATAGACTATGAATTACTCAAATTAGATGAAACTATAGAGTCTTAAACATCTCACCTCTATAATTTTGAGGATGTAAACAAAGGAATTTCTCTAAGAAGACATTATTCTACAAAATAGGCCTTGTATATCTCTCTTTTGGAGATAAGGTTTCTATTGAACACCAAATATACTATGTTTCTTACATTCTTAATGTAGGGAACTGATAATTAGTTTCTCAAATATGAGGCTTTGTTAAACTACTTGAATCGAAATACAGATTCCTTGATCTGTAGATAGAAATAAAGCAATTTTTATATGCTCAATATTATTCCTAATAGATCTAAGATGTAACCTAACCGTCAGATTATACAATTAGAAACTCCACAAGATCATCAAGATGGATTGAAACTCATAGTGAAACAAGAATGAATGCGACATAAGTTTAGTTTTAGAATTGTCAAACAATCATGGTGAAATTATTCAGACAAGAGGGAAACATTTGACAGCATAACCGTAATTCAATAATCATTAATATGTATGAAATACATTGATGATACAATACAGAGAATTTGAATCCTCACGGATTAATTTGAATCCCATGACTTGGACTAACTTTAGACATCACTAACTATGGAATAATCACCACCGAAGTCTCACTAGTGTAACTACGGAAAACTAAAACACCTCACAATGAGTTAAATGACCAAGGTAGGTGAGGAAAAGTTCCCACCTCCTTAAATCATGCAAAGGAGGAACTAGACTAATTGAAGGTGAATTAAATTTGTCCCATTGGAGCATAACTCAACATATACTAGGGTGAGTTCATGGTGGGACTTCCATGAATCAATGTGGGATCCTAAAATCTAGGGTTTGGTCCATGGAGCTCCTAAACTCATGCATGAGGCCACATCATGTGGTAGGTCAAAACCATATAACTTCTCCTTGGAACTAATGAAGTGGAAACATATTCCTAAGCTAGGAAGCTAATGTTTGAATAGTAAAAAAAACATTCCCATTCTTAGGATACATTAATTAATCTTTTTGATTAATTTCTTAGGCCTTACACTAGCTCGTGGGAATCCACTTGCACCACTTGGACAAAATTCCCTAAATTTCCTCCAAGAGCATCTTCAGAAGATTCTAGAAAATATTTTGACAACTGGGCAGAATTCCCAGTTTAGTAAGTGTACATTCCTTCCTTATCCATAGTTAGACTGCTTTTTAGCAGCTTTAAAGGTAAAAGGTGAAATCTAGTCACATGGTGACTGCCTTGTTTTTTGCACAACTCATCTTGCATCTTCTGATCCCTCTTGAAAGCATGATTATATTGAATTTACATCACTTATCGGTTGACATACCTCATTAAACAAATTCATGACCTCCTTGACTGATTTGGAAAGTGTTTTATGCACCTACGGGGGATGTTCTACTTTTAGTAGGCCTTCTTTTGTGAGGATTCAACTTGCCTCCTTAGGGATTCAAATATCTAATGTAATTATATATTTGGACAACCTATCATTTTATAAGGTTGGATTATGTAATATTATTCAATACAAGTTTGTGTTATGGACCAATTTGCAATGTCCCTAAAATCCATAAAATAAAATAAAATTCATAAGGATAATAATACTGTTAAGACATTAAGGGACATATTTTCTTAACTGTGGAATTATAACATGATAAGAACTATGCCTAAGTTCTGGTTTTGTTTTCCTTTTTATATGATTCCTATTTGAAAATGACGTTTAAATGTCATTATTCTATATTCCGATGTATCTATAGTTATGTACATGTTATCTGGTTTATTGATTCTTCTGATACTATTTTCTTCATGTTTGATTTGATGTTACATTATCTAGTTCTTATTTTGTTAAGCAATGAAGATTAATTACCTCTATATGTAAAGGGGAGGAGTGGAGGGATTTTTCCCTAATGACTCACTCAGAAAGGTAAGAGAATCCTACGATACTTGGATTAATTAGTTCTTGTGAACTAACACGTGATGTGTCTATTCATTCTACAGGTGACTTGGTGATAAACCTACGATACATAAATGTGACGAATAAAAATAAAGATTATAGCACCTACAATTTTCTAGTCCTAAATGCTAAGGGATTTTTAAACGTAAAAATACCCTATGCGCAAGACATGAGCTCAAACTATAATGTAGATGGTTTAAGCCTCAATGGTAATTGTATGCTTTTAAACTATAGTGTAGAGGGTTTATATGTTAATGGTAAAACATGTGCAATTCAAAACTATAGAAAGGGATTATTTGATTAAAACCTTAGTGGAATTTTGGCTTGTGCTTTTAATGAGGCCATGTGAAGGGCAGTGTGGCTTCTCCACAATGGTCCAAGCAATAACCCCGTTGCTAGTTTTTTTCGCAGCCCATTTGCAATGTCTCTCATTTGGTGGTGATGGGGGTAAGCACCATCATTGGAGATGCACAGACTATGTTGAAAGTTATAGTGCCATAGTGGATGTATAACAGGTATGCAACCATTTATCTACCATTTTAACTCGTTCCTATTTCGTGTTGTTTGATATTTCCATGCATACTTTTAATGGCTCTTTGGTTTTGTTTTGCGGGTTTGGGGATAAGCATGAGTGCACTGCAATTTTGGCAAAGACTTGGCTGAATGCGCAAAATCTGGGTAATCCAATGTAGAAAGGGCCTTTACCTAATGCTTGGTCATTTACATTGTTGTAGGGTTTCTGCATATGAGGATTGTGACCGGCCTCCTTATTGGGATTTGCTAGGATTTGGGGAAAAAGATGATAAAAATTCTTAGTTTTTAGCCTGTAGGTTTGGATTAGGGGTTCTCATCCCATTCGAGCGTTTTGTATAAAGACACGACTATGTAAATTTTATACTCTAAGTGGATAATCGAAAAGGTGGTTAGTATAATTTATTCAGCTATATGTGCTTGCTATGAGCATTGTGTTTTTCATTTGTAATGGCTGAAATTATAATTTCATCAGATCCATTTCCTCATAATGGAACTACGATAGTATCATTTTTCTATTTGTTAGTTGACAGTGGAATCTTGTTGAGTGTCAACCCTTGCTGCAATTTATGGAAATGATTCATTGTTTTTAAATGGGTTTTACTATGTCAATTTATTTATTTGGTTTCAGTTTCATCATTTGAGATCTATCAAATAATGATAAGGGTAGATCCCTTGCTTTGTACTTGATTTGATTTCTGTGGGAAAAATCCTTGTCTGTGGTTTATGGAATCGGTATAATGTTCAATTAATTTCATTATGTTGGATTGTCAAGGGAAATCTTGGCTCTATTTATATGTTGATGTAATGAGTTATTTTGGTTCATAAAGCTATCATCATTTGGTTTTTATTACTGCTATGGTTGTTTTCAAGCCATCCGTAATGGTGTGGTCTAAGCTTGCCTAAATGGCATGGCGTGTGTGCTGTAAGGTTTTTATTTCTTGTGTGTATAGACTTATGATGATTGGCATAATGGATTTGGTAGCGGGTGTATTTTTTTATGTTTTTTAATTATATAACTTGTTTTCGGTCCCAGCTGGTGCTTCATGGGATTCAATCTTGGGTTTCGATCGTTTGCTGGTGGTTTGATGTTTATTATTTGTTGATATTGTTAAACTATTAATATTATTATTTTTTAATATTGAGAAGCCAGAGATTATGGCATTTGACCTTGGGTCACGATAGTTGATTTACATTTTTATTATTAATATTTATTTAGTATTAGGAAAACCTTCTCATGTGTATCTTAGAATATTCGATCTAGGGTTTAGATATATGAGCTATGGTTTTATGTTGTTTAATAATTTAATATTTATCCAACGCTCTTGGATGGAGCATATCAAATTCGATCCAGGGTTTGAATTATGGTTCTTTTTATAATATAATTTATGTTACTGTTTGCGTAGATAGTTTAGGTTGGAAGAATCGTAGGGGCAAACAGTCAATCCTTAATAGGATTCGATGCTGGAAGATGTATAATGTTTAAGTTATTTATTGTGGATAAGTTTTCTATTTAATAATGTAAACATTATTCCTCTCGAATCGTGGATAGGATCTCAACCTTTATATGAGGAATTATGGGAATCTTGTTGGTGATTTAATTTGTTTATTATGGTAATGTAGATAGATTATATGTAAATATATTCTTCGTTGTTGGAAAATGTAATATTCTAGCATTTGCATTTAGTTTATGTGTTTGAGTTGTTTTAAGGGATTCTATCCCTGGTTTATGTTTATGAATGTGTTTAATGTTTGGTTTATTGTATAAGCATAGTTTATTTAATATTTGATTTATTTAGTTAATTTTGTTTAGTATCTGGTTTATTTTAATAAGGTCGTAGATCTTTACAAATTCTATGTAATTTATTCCTAGGAGTTTTATCTTGTTCTTACTCTGTTTTTTTTTAAATGAGGCCTCTGTTGTGATGTAGGGTTTTGTTTTAGTATGTTTGACATAGGTTTGGTTATTAAATTCATTTAGAAAACTAGGAGTTGAATCTAGACTAAAACTTAACACATAATATAAAATTCTGGAAGTAGTTTAATACAACTCTGATAGGAATTTAACCCTATAATATATTTAAGAATTAAATACTGAGTTTCTAATTAATCTAATAAAACAAACCTGAATCATGTGTTCAAATTGGAGAATAAAATTACAGATCTTAATCCAAAGCGTAATAGCTATAATTACAACCTGTAAACATAATTAAAATAACTTAGAAATGTAGAAACCTCTTACCTGCAACTATGCAGCTTTGTTAATGGATAAAATACCTTGCATACTTTAAGCACCCAAAATTATTAAAACCGTAGCTATTTATGACCTTAGATATCATAACCGGATAACTTTGGAACTACCATGTTCCTCCCAACCATGACCTAGAACCGTTCATGGTTCTAATCTGGATCCCCCCGAGCTGGCTCCAACATGGAAGGAATCTAAAACTCCTAAGGGTGGTTTGCTGCTATTTGGATAATTAGGCTCTATATAAGAATGCTTGTTTTTGAGAAAAATCTCTCCAAACACTAATAAGGAATAAAATGATCAGATCCCCAAACCTTATCTTGGCTTGGGTCTTTATATAAAAAAATTTAGGAAAAGGAAGTTCGTTTAAACTTTAGTTAAATAAAGAATTCAGTATTTTCTTGAAAATAATCTTTAGTCGACAAATATGGAATTAATAGTTATTTTGTTTAACTATTAACTTTTTACTAATTCCTAATTGAACTTTAGAATATAATATTTATTTAATCATTTTAGTTTATAATAACACTAGTGGAAAATAGGAGATTAGTGACAAAAAAATGACTAAAACCTACATATCGATGACCATTTTTGGTTTGACGATCATTAGTGGCTAATTTACGGTCTTTTACTACACGACTAAAATTGGTCATTTATAGCTTGTCATTGATCATATATTTGGTCATTAATTTGGTCATATATTTAAATTAATGACCAAATATATGACCACATTTATGACCAAATTAACGACCACATGACAAACTAAAATATGACCAAATTTGGTCGCGTAATAAAAGGCCATAAATTAGCCATCAAAACTGCTTTTTTGTCATTGATATGCGAATTTTGGTCATTGCTTGGTCATTTATATCTCATTGTTTGGTCACATATCTCTCAATTTTTGGTTATTTTATATGCGAATTTTGGTCATTAATCGCATTTATTGGTCACTAATTTGATCATTTTTAGTCGTTTTATGTGTGGTTATTATATTTTAGTAGTTTTAATGGTGTCTATTATTAATCAATATAAATTTTTAATATGATATTATGTTTAAATTAAAAAAAGAACCATACATCATTTACCATCATCTAATACATTTGTGAATTATGCAATGTCACATTAAATAGTTAATTACAACACTTATAAATAATATAAAGCACAACCATATAAGTATTAAACAACACAAATTATAATATATGAAATGTCAAGTATTACACTAAATATGAGTTTTCTCAAAAAATATCTCCATATAACTTTACATGAAAATATCTAGTACATCGATGACTTTTCAAAATATTACAATGGCTAAACCATCCCACTTGTACTTGGCTGCAAAGCCATACTTACATCCCGCAACAGCTTTGAAACCATACTTAGTAGATTGAAACCCTCAGTAACATGATCTTCATACTTAGTGGAAAAGCCTTAGCAACAGGCTCTTCATACTCAATGGCCCACTTAGTTAAGTTCACTTCTACAAAATCCAATTAAAAAATATCACTTGTAAAATAGAAAAACAATGAATTGTAAAGTAGAAAAATAATGAAGCAAATTATTTATAATGTTCAATATCTAACAACAATAACCAAGTTCATGTGCAAAATACAAAAATCTCATCTAACAAATTCAAATTAAGAATTCAAAACACATTAATGTATTATCTTTTATGCAATTATTTGGTGTACGAGAAATAAAAAAACCATTGTGCAATGGTATATTTTAAGTACAACTAAGTGAAATGGTACATTTCAGTTTACTACATTAAATTACAATAATCATGCTTAATTATAACTATCAAATAATTGGAATTGTGAATGTAGGCGTTTGGATTACTAGACCTCACTAACCAGACATAAATTCGAGTGCACTACAATAGAAAGCATTTACAAATTCATCTATCCACTTGACTATAGTTAAAAAAGTATTACCTGTACCATAATAGCGCTAGAATGAATCATATTTTTCACCCCAACCATGATAGGTAACAACCTTAGAACTTCCAGCTTCTTGGGGAAGCATATAAATCGCGATCCCATGCTCATTACATCTTTGGATGTTGAGAACACCATTTGCCAAAGCACACTCATAATAATCTGCATAGGCCATTACTTTGGTCCAATGAAACAAGTGACAAGAAACCTACACTTGGGAAAGAACAGAGGAATTAGCTAATCAAGAAATATGTAAATATATATAAAAAAATACATACATGCATACCTCATTTACTTCAGAACCAAAATCCTAAACCCTTAGTTGTGTTGAAAGATGTAAGACAAATTTGTTTGTATTAGATATGTTGAGCATAAGAGGTTTATCTATACAAAAATATATGTCAAACCTCACAAGGGGTCAAATTTCCAAATGCAGAATTGTAAGCTTTGTGGAAAAGAGATAAAGGGAATTGATAAGCCATTTGAAATACCAACTTTGCAAAAATCCCTGCACATGAAGTTGGACTCTATCCAATCAACACCAGACATAATCCAAAAAACTCATAAAGATATTAATGGAAAGAATAAGAAGGAAGACAAATAGGTTATGCCACTTGAACCTACAACTAGAAGAATAGCAAAAAATGCAAGAACCACAGGCATATTGGGGGCACCTTAAAGTGATAAGGACTCCACAGGTGTACCTTCTACAAGATCTTCGTCTTTCCATGTTCCCATAAATGGAGCTGGGGAATAACCTTCCATCAAATAAATTGTTGAAAGACAAGAGAAGAAAGAAACGGGTAGGGTTATGGGTAACGATTTCCCATCAAGCAGCTTACCATTTAGCATTTCCAAGTCATTCTACCCTAAAGTGATTCATGTTGCTGACGTTGTTGACCAAGAACAGAAGAGCCCTAATATGAGTTATGAAAAGTTGAGGTGAGCAATGAAAAAGGAAAAAATCACTCATTAGAGGAATTTTGGGTTCTAAAATGGGCCTCCTAAGGAAAATAATAAAATAATAGTTAAAATAATAAAATAATAGTTAAAATAATAAAATAATATTAATTAATTTTGGAGCTCGAAAGAAAAAAACTACTTTTTGTGTTCGTATTTTCGACATATCTCCCTGTGTTTTTACTCAAATTTTGATCGGGAGAGCTTGTTGGATGCGGAATTTGATTCCACATACAACGAGTACCCACACTGCATACTTTGGATGGACCCCGCTACTCCAAAAACAAGAAATACCTAAAAAAATGTGATGATGATGTCATCATCATGTTTTTTCAGGTATTTCTTGTTTTTAGGGTAGAGGGGTCCTAAAAAGTATGCATTGTGGGTACTCGTTGCATGCGAAATCAAATTCCGCATCCAACGAGCTCTCCCGATCGAAATTTGAGTAAAAACACAATGAGATATGTCGAAAATACGAACAAACAAAGTAGTTTTTTTTAATGACAAATATGTCAATTCAACCATTATGGTTGAATTATTTTATTGAAATTCTATTGGTTCTTGAATTCCAACTCACAAAAACTTATTTTGGCACGTTTTCTTATAAGGCCCATTTTAGACCCCAAATTTCCTCTAATGACCAGATTGGAGGACCTTAAAAAATCATGGGAAACCACTAAGGTGCACAATAATGGCTTATAGTTGTAAGAATAGAAGGCGAAAGACCTTCCATCTTTCTTTGTTAATTTTCCCAAGGAGGCACGATTTATTAAATACAGTGATGCATATCCATATATTAAACATGTGGCATTGATATGTTAATTTTTGGATAAATTCATCCAAAAGATAGGTGTGTTGAATGCTAGGTGTGAGAAATGTTGTACAAGTCATTACAAATAATACTTCTAATTAATGGAGAAGCACCCCACATTGTTTTAAACTCCATGTGCTTCCCCTTATATCAATTTAAGTTTTGAGGATATGAGAAAAATTTACTATGTTAAGGATGATTGAAGGATGATTGAATCAGTGAGGAACGTCACAAAATTCTTATATAGCCATGCATATGTTCTAATCCTAATGATAAAATTGAAAGGTAACAACGAATTGGTGTATTCCCTCCTTGTGGACATCTTGGATAGTAATTGCATGTATTCCATGTCACCTTTCCCTGTCTACCTTCTTCTTATTATATCCTCTTTACCTCATTTTATACATTCTCATGCCACCTATATCCTCTTTCTACTTTATACAAACTTATTTGCAATTGAGTCTTGGTTGAAACTAAACCTCACCAAGATACGTAATGTCAAGAAACTTCCTTAGGATTTCTAAAAATCTTGTACAACACACACAAGGATATATCTCTTACAGTGCAGGATTTCAACTGCCCATTTATAGATCATGCCTTCCTTATCTCTCATTTCTCTTTGTGTCTATCCTCAAGAGTCAAGACCTTTACATTCTTACAATTCTTCAGACTTACATATTCTTTGTAAAACAATTTTATTTTTGAATAATCTAATCCCTCTCAACATTTTCCTGAATGCATGTCATTATACCTAGTTTGGACTACCACCACAAGCAAAAAGGAAAAGGCCTCCCAAAGTTTTAAATCAAGGAAATGGATTCAAATTCGTTTATGCTTACATCTACTACTATCCAGTAAGCAAAAGAAACTAGATAATAATGATACATCCTGTGTACAAAGGTTGACTAGATGTTTTACACAAAAATTAATGACTTACTAGCACACAATCGGGGAACCTACTCTTGCCATTTTCCAATTCCCAAAGCTTTGGAACTTGTAGGAAATATTCGAAAAGAAAGGGTAGCACTTCCTAGAACTTTGGGAGCTTTGCAAGAGAATTTCTCTCCCAATATCAATGTCATAACATTATGTGGGTTCTTGCTTGTTTGGAGCCCAAATTAACCATGTTTTGTGCATTATTATACAACATTGACCTAATTGGACCACAACTGCCAACTAAGATGGATGTACCCTTATAAATCCTTTTATTTTCCTAGGTTCCAATCATAGAGTCCTAATTGATTTGTAGGTTTAATTGTTGTTGTTTTATTTTCTATAGTTTTATGATGTCCTTCAATTTAATGGCTATCATGTCCTAAGTCTAATGAATACCTTTGTTATTCACCTTTTCTTTTTTATTTCTTGTCAATCTAGATCAACAAGTCCAAGGTGGTTTTTAGATGTGTCCAAGTACTAACTAAAATTAGGCCATTCATTGTCGATCTGGTCAATTTTCAAACCTATTTATAATTATTAATAAATAATATTGAGAGTTATTAGAAGTACAAGAAAACTTTAAAAGATGAAGTTATAATTTTTGGTCGAATTCTATGTTTTAATATTAAAATATAATAGCATACATACAGTTCTATGTTAATAATTAATAGTACTTTCATGCATATTGATACTAGGCCTTTATTAATATTAAAAGGAATTAATGGTCACATATGTTTTAAAGAGTATTAGATAGCTCCTAATAGAGGCAGTTTCCTCAATTTTCACTAATTTTTGTTTTAATAATACTTTTATTTATTTATTATATAGATTAGAGATGCTACAAACCTGTTGTTTCCTGCAAATTTGATTAAAATTTAATAGCCATTCTGGACACACATACCCATGTTCTGGACATCCCAATGTTTTGTGAACTTGTGCAATTCTGTTTTTGGTTCTTTATATCTAGAACTTCAATGAAACTGGCAAATCCAATCAATACATAATATACAATCAATTAGCAAGCAAGACTATAATAGTATCGGAAATATTTCCTTGGGAAGATTATACTTTCAAGTTTCAACCTCTCTCTATCACAAGGTTGACCAATAAAATCGTTATCATGAATTTGGTAAACATTTTGATGAGGCCATTTTAGCTGCAAATTCTAGGCTACCAAGAAAAATGAAAAAAGAAATATGTAGAACTGAACCAAAAAGCTAGGCACTTTTCTGATGCTGCACAATAACCATTACCCAAAATAGCAAACATCATCTGACTAGTTGGGAACAACCTGTTGTAGTTTGGAATTACGATAGCTACTTCTAATTGCTACAAAATGCTTGCTTCACTCAGAGCACAGTGTTGACCTTTTCAGTCACGTACAAAGAGATATCAACACATTGACAGACTTGAAAAGAGAACATTGTTGTTTTGGCATGTATATCCTCCATAATATGAGCACGAGAACTCACAAACACCATTATCATAAACCCCACCATGTAGGCTACACTGCTCATCACAACTAGCTACAAAATCAATACCCAATTGTGAAGTCTTCTTTCAAATAAAAATGATAGAATCCTTGGATATAGGAAATCTAAAATATTATTTATATCACTGTTCAACAGATGGCATTCCATAAAATAAAAGTGGTAACAGGAAAGATACCAAAAGAAAATACAATCATACCAGTTGAGTAGTCTACACCAGTATAACCTGGTTCACATTCACATACTCTGGTTGGGTTACATGTACCATGTCCACTACATTCAATAGGCCAAGTTCTTGTAGTGAATAATCTCTCTCTAAGATCACTTCAAAGAGAAAATATAATATGGAGTAGAATATTAAAGCACACTTTATATTTGGAGGTACCTAGAATCTTACTTGCTCGCTAACTCATTAACATTCACTAGAAGGAACTTACTTGTACTGCAGTCATCACCAATAAATCCAAAGAAGCAATGTCACTTCCTCTCTATGCATTCTCTATTCATATTACATGAATGAGGGAATTGACTAGATAATTCCAATGGTGTATCAACCCAAAGTTCGTGATAAGCAGGACATACCAATTCACCTGCAATGCAAGACAAAAGATAAGAAAGGTATCTTGATCACAAAGGAAAAAATCAAATATAATTCAACAATCTAGTAGAATACATGTCGGAAATTACACCATTTAAGCTTGAAAAGACAACTGCTACACCATCTTCAGGACAAGCTTTCCATATGCCATCAACAACAACCTAGATAAAGTTATAAACACATACGTACCTCAGCTAAAACAGGCACATTATTACAACTCAACTTTCTAAAAAAAAGTAAATAGATGACAATTATCCAATGCCCTCAGATGTATTCTAGAGTCAAATTTGAATATTAGAATGTGGTTATAAAGTTGTGCCAAACAAACCTTTCATAGAAATTTGTAATGTTCTTGTTTCAGCTGAAATGTAGATCATTTTGAATTATAAGGTATTGCCCATCTATTTATTTAAACACAAAATATTCATGTTTTAGAAAAGACCTAGAACCTTGCAAAGTATAGCATCATCAAGAAAAGGGTTTCAATATTTTGTAATTCATTCTCCACCTTATACAAATGGCAATATCAAGGTTTTTATGGTGCCTTGCACAATCACATCAAAGAGAACCATTTGAAGGAAACAAATGGAGAAGGACCATTGGAAGACATCAAGTCTTCATAAGAAAGAAATCATTCATGTTTGTCTACAGAGAAACTACACATAATTCCCAATCTAATACCAACATGAGCATATCTACAGAGAAACAACTCAGAATTGAAAATTCTCAATCTAAAATAAAAATTAACATATGTACAAATTCATGGTCCCTTTATTATGTAACCCTTGAAAACAAGGTTGTAGTATATTACAAATATGACCACACATTACCTAATAACAATGATATATATAACAGATAGGCCATCTGTAAATCAACACTGTAAATTTGGCATCTTCAAATAATTATCAGAATGGAAAATATAAACATAGCGTGGGGCAGTATAAACACATAAGCATGATTTTTATATTTTCTAGTATCATAGGTAAGCACTTGAAACCATGCTAACTTCTTTTAAGTTAATCACTGATACTTGTCAAGTTCTTGGTTTGACTGGAAATGGTCCAGTTATTTGCTAATTAAAGAAAGGAAGTAAAAAAATCCAATTGGAACAAAACTAAGTCATATGTGATATTTCTATGGATATATTAAGATTACAAATAGTGCAAGTAAGATATAATCTATCTTCAGGGCTAGTGAAAACATAAGTTTTTGTCAACTGGGTCTTGCCCAGGCAATTGATAGGCATGTTATCCACCCCACCCAGGTTCAAGTCATAGAAGTGACATATTGAGCTCATAATGAGTGTATTGTTGTAATGGCCTTGAGCCTATGTTGAATTGCCTTGAGATTCTGCAGAATGCATTTTAATTTGTTTCCTGGGTACCATCCAAAAATTGAAGGGTAGTGCTAAACAGATTCCCTTGGATGTGTATTTCATGAAGGGAAAAAAACATACATTTTAACCAAAAACAATATTGCCTTTGTTTCAAGATCATCCATAAACAGGGGTTGTGCCTACTAGTATCAAAGATGCTTGAACCATTGTATTTTGTATGCATTTTGTATCTTCATTGCATATGTGTACTCGAGAAGATAATTGGCTTGTGCTACAACAAGTTCATGCCTTGAGAAGATAAGTGCATACGATTCCCACTGGATAGAGATATAAAAGTTGTATTCTGGAAAAGGAGGAACCAGATAGCTCTTTCTGAAATTCCAGAAAAGTGCTACTCGGGAAATATAATAGCCCAATCACTTAACTATGGACCACATACTATCAATATAGTATAGTGGGAAAACCCATAAAGATCAAATCCAGATCTCAAAATTTATTTTTGTAACTCAAGAAAATGAGTTCGCTTTTGTGAATGCAAATGAGAAATACTCATGTGCTAACATTGCTATCTCTGAATGGAAATGAACGATAAGAACCTACTATATTGGTCTATTGATTCTAGACGTTCTTTTGATTCTCCAAGTTCTAACAACATCAAGAATTTGTCTATTGTAGAGGAATTTTCTAATACAAAACCTGATATAATACCCTTCAATCTCTTTTGAATAATTCTGTAAATGAGATTGCTTAAAGAAATAGGCCTATAGTTGTCAAAAGTGTCACAATTATGTTTTTTAAGAATAAGATCTATAAAAGTTGTGTTTAAACTTTAAAGCTCCGAATGCTTTTCTAGAAGGCTTTGATTTTTCCACTACATCCAACAGATATTTCTACGAGATTCGAGAAGTCATAAAACCCAATTCCAATGATAAGCCATCAGGCATAGGTATTTTCCCTTTCTTAATTGAGGATGAAACAACCTATAACTGAGTCAAAGTACCCTTCACCGTCCAAGACTTATGTGCTGAGGAATATTGAAAAACAAAATTTTAAGACGAACAAATTGTGAAGAGCAATCTGGGAAGCATAGTTGAAAAACATTGTCTGAGTTTGATTACCTCAGAGTTGAACACTGCTTGGCCTTACTGCTGCAATAAGCATTAGAGGAAATTTGAGGTCTAAAATGGGTCTCTTAAGGAAAATAATAAAATAATAGTTAAAATAATAAAATAATAGTTATTAATTTTGGAGGAAGAATGAAAAAAACTACTTTTTGTGTTTGTATTTTCGACATATTTCCCTATGTTTTTACTCAAATTCTGAGCAAGAGAGCTCATTAGATGTGAAATTTAATTCCTCGTGCAACGAGTACACACACTACATACTTTTTATGGACCCATTTAGCCCAAAAACAAGAAATACCTGAAAAAACGTGATGATGATGTCATGATCATATTTTTTCAAGTATTTCTTGTTTTTGGGGTAGTGGGGTCCATAAAAAGTATGCAGTGTGGGAACTCATTGGATGTAGAATTAAATTTTGCATCCAACTATCTCTCTCGCTTGAAATTTGAGGAAAAACACACGGAGATATGTTGAAAATACAAACAAAAAAATAGTTTTCTTTTATGAGAAATATGTCAATTCAACCATTATGGTTGACACATTTTATTGAAATTCTATTGGTTCTTGAATTCCAACTCACAAAATTTATTGTTGGCGCATTTTCTTATAAGGCCCATTTTAGACCCCAAATTTCCTCTAATGTTAACTTGATCTCATGCCCAACTTTCTGCCAGCAAGTCATACTCATCAGTAGTAAGTGAGGCATCCAAGTACTTATGGGTCAGGCCCTGACCCATTAATAACTTGTGTGTGATACTTGCATGAGTTCAATTCATAGGTGGATAGAAAAAATCACAGGTGTCAAATATAACTGCCAAAAGGGAAAGAAAAATCCTTAGTTTGAATGATTTCTACTGCCAAGTATTTGTTGAGTCTGAGTGGAACTCTTACACTTTCACTTGGCATATTTTTCTACTAAGATTAACTTTTTTAACATTGGGAAGAGCACCACTAGAGAAGGGAGAAAAAAATATTGAAGGCAATGCTATTTTTTTTATCAAAATGCTTAGAGAGAGGGACTCTAGTTGGGAACATTGCAAGGATTTGGAATGAGAAGGGGGAGGTACAAATACAATGCAATTTTTGCAACAAATCCATTAGTTGGGATACAATTTTATAAATTGTCCAAATTCACATATGGCTCAAAGACATTGAAAAAATGTAATAGAAATCGGTTTATAACACATCAAATCCTCTTCTTACTTACAGTGAGAATCCTAGTTCTTGTTTGTAGTACTCTCCTTGATTTTTTCTTTTTTGCTCATATATGTAGAGTGTAATCTTTAGAATGATTGCCAATCGAATTTTTGTAGCCAACCTTCAATTTTTTTATATTATGATTGGGGATCTTCCTTAGCTTTCTTTGGAAAGAGTTCTAGCATTCTAGTAAGCAAGAATCATCAATCCTGATCCAATTAAAAACATATAGCATCAAATGCAGTAGATCAGCCATATAATCCAAGTTCTTGCTTGTACTACTTTCCTTGCTTTCTTGTTTTTTGCTCATATCTGTAATATTTAGAATGGTTTCCAATGGGATTTTTGCAGCTAGCCTTTAATTTTTTTGTAGTATGACTAGTTAGTATTTAGAATGGTTTCTAGTTGGAGTTTTGTAGGCATCCTTTGATTTTTTATACTATCATTGGGGATCTACCTTAGCTTTATCTGGAAAGAGTTCTAGCATTCATAGTAAGCAAGAAACATCGATTCTGATCCAATTAAAAACATAGAGCATCAAATGCAGTAGATCAGCCACATGTGTGGCTTCTGATATATATATATAACCCTGCAAGGTTTTTTCTTAAGCATCTCTCAATCTATATTTCAGAGGATAAACCTGCCATTGTTAGATACAATTATTCATTCCAACATATTGGAGCCATTGGTTTGTGGGAAAAAAATCAAAAAGGTCATAATGAGTGGAAGGGGGAGAATTATAGAGAATGGTCATAATTACAGTGTATATGACTTCTATGATTCTCATCTCTCAAAATATCTTCTGCAGTTGACAGGACTAGAGGAACAAGCTACATCCTTTCAGAACTTGGCACACAAGCCTAACCAAATTACCTGCTTAGATCCATCATTTATCAACTGTGGGCTAGCACTTGGAATATCACACTCTCATTTATCAACTATGGGCTAGTACTTTGAATATTACCCTCTCAACCTTGAGACAACAGTCAAGAGAACTTGCTTTTCACTACATCCAGCACCTTAATTATGATACTTTAGATGGTTTGGCCTCTAGATACAAGGTGGCTATTTCAGAGTTATGATGAATTAAAAGCTTGATAGCTGCCATGTAGGAGAAATATTACATTTAAGTAATGAAAAGTGGAAACATGGCATGATCTCCTTTACTGACAGTTTATTTGATATGGGGCCAGGGTATAGTCATGAATATGGAAAAGGATTGATCTTCCAGAGGGATTCACTTCCTCAATGATAAGATATCAATTACATGTGCATTATTTCCTAAAGCAACCATAAAATTAATTTCTCATTTTCTTATTAGCACCATGCCTTCCATGATTTGTAGGTCCATAGACATTTATTCTTGAGCAACACATCGGGGCAAATCCACACTTAAGCAGACACTTCTCTACATGCCCCTGCTTTGTCTCTACCTGGCTTAAATGCATTTGATGTAGTGTTCATTTTTGTTCCAATGATTTGTTTGTTAACCAGTAATATATTTGTCTGAACATATGCACAGTGGATAGAATCATCTGTTATAGTGTTTGAATTGTCTTCAACTAACTTAGTGCATTTGAATCATTTTACGGAAGGCTTGGACAAATACAAGCTAGGGCCACAACAAGATTGGGAGTTTACAGGTATTGCATCCATTGAAACTACCTATAAAAATACTCTGAATTTTCAGTTTTTAGTATAAGATGAATTCATGGCATGATCTGCTTTATTGACATTTTATCTCATATGGGGCCAGGGTATAGTCATGAAGATGGAAAAGGGATGATCTGACAAAGGGCTTTGCTTCTTGACTAATAAGACATCCATTCCATGTGCAGTCCTTCTTGAAGCAACCATGAACTTCATTTCTTGTTTTCTTATTAGCACCATGCCTTTCATGATGTGCAGGTCCACACACATTTATTCTCAAGGAAAACATCGGGGAAAATCCACACTTAAGCAGACACTTCTCTACAAGCCCTTGTTTTGTCTCTACGTGGTTTAATTGCATTTGATGTAGTGTTCATTTTTCTTCCATTGATTTTTTTGTTAACCGGTAATATATTTGTCTGAATATATGCACAGTGGATAGAATCGTCTGTTATATTGTTTGAATTAGTTTCAACTAACTTAGTGGGTTTGAATCATTTTATTGTAGGCTTGGACAAATACCAGTTGGGGTCACCAACAAGCTTGGGAGTTTACATGTATTGCATCCATTGAAATTTCCTATAAAGATGCTCTGAATTTTAGTTTTTAGTATGAGATGAATTCATGGCATGATCTCCTTTACTGACAGTTTATCTGATATGGGGCTAGGGTATAGTCATGAATATGGAAAAGGGTTGATCTTCGAGAGGGATTTTCTTTGTAAATGATAAGACATCCATCCCATGTGCAGTCCTGCCTGAAGAAACCATGAACTTCATTTCTCATTTTCTTATTAGCACCATTCCTTCCATGATGTGCATGTCCACAAACATTTATTCTTGAGGAAAACATCAGGGAAAATCCACACTTAAGCAAACACTTCTCTACATGCCCCTACTTTGTATCTACCTGGTTTAATTGCATTTGATGTAGTGTTCAGTTTTGTAGCATTGATGTTTTGTTAACCAGTAATATATTTGTATGAACATATGCACAATGGATAGAATAATCTATTATAGTGTGTGCATTGGTTTCAACTAACTTAGTGCATTTGAATCATTTTACTGTAGGCTTGGACTAATACAAGCTAGGGTCACCAACACGTTTGGGAGTTTACAGGTATTGCATCCATTGAAATTTCCTATAAATATGCTTCAAATTTCAGTTTTCAGTATAAGATGAATTCATGGCATGATCTCCTTTACCGACATCTTATCTAATATGGGGCCAAGGTATAGTAATGAAGATGGAAAAGTGCTGATATTCCAGAGGGATTTGCTTCCTGAATGATAAGATATACATTCCATGTGCAGTCCTGCTTGAAGAAACCATGAACTTCATTTCTCATTTTCTTATTAGCACCATGCCTTCCATGATGTGCAGGTCCATAGGACATCTATTCTTGAGGAAAACATCGGGAAAAATCCACACTTAAGAAGACACTTCTCTACATGTCCCTGCTTTGTCTCTACCTGGTTTGATTGCATTTGATGTAGTGTTCATCTTTGTTCCATTGATTTTTTTGTAAATAGTAATATATTTTTCTGAACATATGCACAGTGGACAGAATCATTTGCTATAGTGTTTGAATTGGTTTCAACTAACTGAGTGCATTTTAATCATTTTACTGCAGGCTTGGAAAAATACAAGCTAGGGTCACCAACAACATTGGGAATTTACAGGTATTGCATCCATTGAAATTTCCTATAAAGATACTTCGAATTTTAGTATTTAGTATAAGTTGAATTCATATTATTAAATATTTATATATCCTATTTCAGTCATTGGACATTCACTTGAGGTTTTGTCACTTACTTGTTTTAGATTCCATTTTCTTCATTTATCTTGTAGGTTGATGGATCTAAGTGTATTATTGATAAATATCATTGTACTGGTTTATTTGTTTTTCTGTAATTGTTGTTTACAATGCTAGAGTTTTAAATTGTGTTAAATTTATTCATACTTTTTCCACTTGAGTTCTATCATTTCTCATGCATATCCTTTCCCATTTCATTGTAAACCTACATATTATAATTATAGTAATAATAATAACAACGACAATAATAATAATCTAAATTGAAGGTCACAGCCAAGATAGGCACCAAATTGGTGTATGAGACCCCCTTGTTTGTAGGACAGGAGACCCCTTTTGCACTGCGATTTGACTGCTAAAATCTACGAAGTTGCACATACCCTACCCCCCTCTATATTATGCTTGCCGTGATATGTGAACTCTCAATGATTTTCTTAAATTAATTTCTTCCCCATCCTGTACTCTTCAGGATCAAAGAGTAACGTGGAAGTAGAAAAATCATCGATAGTTTTACCCCATATCTGTATATATTTTTAAATCCATTTACATCCAAGTGGCATTAGTTTTGTGGTGTTGATTTTTTTGTTGATAACAATGGTGCACGTAAACAACACTGGATTCAGCAATGAACAATATTGGGATGCAAGAGCTAGAGCATGGGAAGTAGCTAAAGCAGCTATGGAAGCTCAGCAGGCATAGCCTCAATTCACACCTTTAGCTAGATCAGTTAAGCATCAAGTTTATCAGGATCAGTATTATCAGCCAGTTCAAACACAGTTTTTTTAGGTTCACCAACCACCTCTTCTAGCACCGATTCATCAAAGTGTTCAATTGCCCTCTGTATGAGTGCCAAATATATCTACTAATGAGAGTCAAGATTTGATAACTCATTATCCTACCAATTTATCATCTTCATACAACCAAGATGGATTTATGTCTTACAGCTCAAAAGACGGAGCTGCTACTCATGAGAAAAATGTTTCACTTAAATCTTCTCAAGGATCTATATCCACCATTAATCCAACTTATTCATAAGAAATGGTCACAAATTATACTTCAGTTTTAGGTACACTTATATTGACTTAGACTCTATATGGTAATTCTTTGTGCATATGTTATTCCGATTTTGTAAATTGTACTAAACATATATTGGGATTGTGATCAATACTGAGATTAAGGGTCAATTTCGTTGGGGTGAGAAGTGTTTTAGCCATAAATTTTCATGGAGGTCTACTAGGTGGGTCACTTGATAGAACTTCTAACAGAGTTTTTTTTTAAACAATTTGAAAACATGGATATTTTACTTTTGAAAACACTTTCCTATAATTTAGTCTATATGAATTCTCTTTCCAAAGTATTATTCAAACCTTATTCAATAAAATCCTATGAATTTGACTATTTTCAACACAATCATAAATTAATTTTGTATGGCTGAATTTTCTTCCCTATTAAGGAGGTACATCTTACAAGCTGTCTGGCCATCTAGTCAGAAATGACTGGGTTTTTGAGTGATATAGTCTATTGACATTTTAAGGAGAAGATAAGTAGGTTTGAATTTTGTTTTTTCTGTAAATTTACTTTGTTTTACATAGCTGAATTAACATTGCTGAACTTAGAATTTCTTAAAACATGAATTTGGAAATCAACTTTGACAATCTCTAAATACTACATTGGCCTAACCTAGATGAGAATTGTCTTATGTCCAACTATATATGTGAAGGTCTTAAATATATTTCTTGATTCCATTCTTCTCTACAAATATAAGAAGCTTTGATGTATGGGGATGGGAGAAATATGTAAGACTTTAAATATAACTAAACTTTGAAACATTTGTTTTCAGTTGCAAATGATTGACAACGAATGTATTAGCAAGTCTTGAAGAGTAAGTTAAGTTAAGGCAGACTTCTCATTCACCATTGTCATCACCCATGAATTTGGTACACTATGATTAACTATCTCAGGTACAAGTGCAATCAGCTTCAAAAACTCAGATACCATCGCAGTTTACTCAACAACCTCACTTTACATATTCTGATCAGCAAGTACCACTTGCCCATGAAGTGAACCACCAACAAGAATAATTTGAACATGTTGGTTAGGATTATCACTAGTATTAGCATTCTGGTTATTTGCATCCTATACCAATGGTGGCAATGGATGTTCAGGAGCATAATTTACCATCGCCCTCAGTGGCTGGCTGGCATCAGTTAGGTGGTCCTAGTGCATCATTTCCATCTGTTCCTCCTATCCTTCCATCTAGTCATCATGTATTTTTTTTACTATTTGTTTGGGGCCTTGTTATTGAATTTCTTTTAGTGGAATTGGTTGAGGAGACCCCTTTTGCACAACAATTTGACTGTTAAATCCCCAGTGATTTGACTACTAAAATATACATAGGTGTACATACCCTACCCCCTCCAGATTATGCTTTCCATGAGATATGAACTCTCACTGATTTTCTTAAGTCAATTTCTTTTACCTCCTATACTCTTCAGGATCAGAGAGTAATGTGGAAGTAGCAAAACCATTGATAGTTTTACCCCATATATGTATATTTTTTAAATCCATTTACATCCAAGTGGAATTAGTTTTGTGGTGTTGATTGTTTTTGTTGATAACAATGGTGCAGGTAACAACACTGGAGTCAACAATGAACAAGATTGGGCTGCAAGAACTAGAGCACGGGAAGCAACTAAAGCACCTATGGAATCTTAGCAGGCACAACCTCAGTTCACACCTTTAGGTAGATCAGTTGAGCACCAATTTTATCAAGATCATTATTCTCAGCCAGTTTAGACACAATTTTCTGACGTTCACCAACCACCTCTGCCATCACTGGGTCATAAAACTGTTCAATTTCCCTCTATACCAATGCCAAATATAGCTACTAATCAGAGTCAATATTTGACAACTCATTATCCTACCGATTTATCATCTTCATACAACCAAGATGGATTTATTTCTTACAACTCAAAAGACAAAGCTCCTACTCATGAGAAAAATGCTTCAGTTAACTCTTCTCAAGGATCTATATTGACCATTAATCCAACTTATTCACAAGAAATGGTCACAAATTATACTTCAGTTTCAAGTACACTTCTATTGACTTAGACTCTATCTGGTAATTCCAATTTTGTAAATTGTAAACATATATTGTAATTATGATCACTATTGAGATTAAGGGTCAATTTCATTGGAGTGAGTAGTCTTTTAGCCATAAATTTTCATCGAGGTCTATTAGCTGGGTCACTTTATAGATATTCAAATAGAGTTTTTTTTTTCGAAACAATTTGAAAACATGGATATTTTACTTTTGAAAACACTTCCTTATAATGTAGTCTATCTGAATTCTCTTTCCAAAGTATTATTCAAACCTTATTTAATAAAATCCTATGAATTTGACTATTTTATACACAATTGTAAATTAATTTAGTATGGCTGCATTTTCTTCTCTATTAACGAGGTACATCTTACAAGTTGTCTAGCCATCTATTCGGAAATAATTGGATTTCGGAGTGATATAGTTTATCGACATTTGAGGGAGAAGATAAGTAGGTTTGAAGTTTGTTTTTTTTGTAAATTCACTTTATTTTTCATAGCCAACTTAACATTGTTGAACTTAGAATTTCTTAAAACATAAATTTGGAAATCAACTCTGACGATCTCTAAATACTACATTGGCATAACCTAGATGAGAATTTTCTTATGTATAACTATAGATGTGAAGGTCTTAAATATATGTCTTGATTGCATTCTTATTTACAAATATAAGAAGCTTTGATGTGCAGGGATGGGAGAAATATGTAAGACTTTAAATATAACTAGAATTTAAAACCTTTGTTTTCAGTTCCAAATGATTGACAATGAATGTATTAGTAGGTCTTGAAGAGTAAGTTAGGCCAAGGAAGACTTCTCATTCACCATTGTCATCACCCATGAATTTGGCATATGATGATCAACTGTATCAAGTACAAGTGCAATCAGCTTCAACAACTCGCATACCATCGCATTCTACTCAACAACCTCACTTTACATATTCTGATCAACAAGTACCACATGCCCATGAAGTGAAACGCCAGCAAGCTCAATTTGAACATGTTGGTAAGGATTATCAGCAGCTTCAACATTCTGGTTATTTTCATCCTATAGGAATGGTGGAAATGGAAGTTTAGGAGCATAATGACCGACCACCCTCAGTGGTTGTCTAGCCTCAGTTAGGTGGTCCTAGTGCACCATTTCCATTTGTTCCTCTTGTCCTTCCATCTAGTCATCAGGTATTGTTTTTTACTATGTTTAGGGCCTTTTTATTAAATTTCTTTTAACGGACTTGGTTTAGGAGACCCATTTTGCACAGTGATTTGAATGCTAAAGTATACAGAGGTGTACATACCCTACCCCCCTCTAGATTGTGCTTTCCATGAGATGTGAACTCTCAGTGATTTGATTAAATCAATTGCTTCCACCTATTGTACTCTTCAGGATCAGAGAGTAACGTGGAAGTAGAAAAAGCATCGATATTTTTACCCCATATCTGTATATAAATTTTTAAATCCATTTATATCCAATTGGCATTACTTTTGTTGTGTTAATTTTTTTTGTTGATAACAATGGTGTAGGTAACAACATTGGAGTCAACAATTAACAAGATTGGGATGGAAGAGCTAGAGCATGGGCAGCAGCTAAACCAACTATGGAAGCTGAGGAGGCACACCCTCAGTTCACACCTTTAGGTAGATCGGTTCAGAATCAAGTTTATCAATATCATTATTCTCAGCTAGTTTAGACACAGTTTTTTGAGGTTCACCAACCACCTCTGCTAGCATTGGGTCATCAAACTATTCACTTTCCCTCTGTACCAGTGCCAAATATAGCTACTAATAAGAGTCAAGATTTGACAACTCATTATCCTACCGATTTATCATCTTCATACAACCAAGATGGATTTATGTCTTACAGCTCGAAAGACGAAGCTGCTACTCATGAGAAAAATGCTTTAGTTAAATATTCTCAAGGATCTATGTCCACCATTAATCCAACTTATTCACAAGAAATGCTCACAAATTATACTTTAATTTCAAGTACACTTCTATTGACTTAGACTCTATCTGGTAATTCTTTGTGCATATGTTATTCCAATTTTGTAAATTGTAAACATATATTGTAATTATGATCACTACTGAGGGTCAATTTCATTGGAGTGACAAGTGTTTTAGCCATAAATTTCCATGGAGGTCTATTAGATGGGTCACTTGCTAGAACTTCTAATAGATTTTTTTTTTAAACAATTTGAAAACATGGATATTTTACTTTTGAAAACACTTGCCTATAATGTAGTCTATATGAATACTCTTTCCAACATATTCTTCAAACCTTATCTAATAAAATCGTATGAATTTGATTCTTTTATACACAGTCATAAATTAATTTTGTATGGCTGAATTTTTTTCTTTATTAACAAGGTACATCTTACAAGTTGTCTGGCCATCTAGTCGGAAATGACTGGTTTCGGGAGCGATAGAGTCTATTGACATTTGCGGGAGAAGATAAGTAGTTTTGAAGTTTTTGTTTTTTTTTTGTAAATTCACTTTGTTTTACATAGCCAAATTAACATTGATGAACTTAGAATTTCTTAAAACATGAATTTGAACTCAACTCTAAGGAAATCTAAATACTACATTGGCCTAACCTAGATGAGAATTGTCTTATGTCGAACTATATATGTGAAGGTCTTAAATATATTTATTGATTTCATTCTTATTTACAAATATAAGAAGCTTTGATGTTTGGGGATGGGAGAATTATGTAAGACTTTAAATATAACTGGAATTTAAAACCTTTGTTTTCAGTTCCAAAGGATTGACAATGAATGTATTAGCAGGTCTTGAAGAATAAGTTAAGCCAAGGCAGACTTCTCATTCACCATTTTCATCACCCATGAATCTGGTACAGAATTATCAAATACAAGTGCAATCAGCTTCAACAACTAAGATACCATCGCAGTATACTCAACAACCTCACTTTACATATTCTGATCAGCAAGTTCCACCTACCCATGAGTTGAACCACCAGCAAGCAAAATTTGAACATGTTGGTGAGGATTATCACTAGCTTTAGCGATCTGGCTATTTGTAGCCTATACCAACGGTGGCAATGTAAGTTCAGGACAATAATTTACCACTTCCCTCAGTGGTTGGATGGCCTTAGTTAGGTGGTCCTTGTGCACCATTTCCATCTGTTCCTCCTGTCCTTCCATCTAGTCATCAGGTATTTTTTTATTGTGTGTTTGGGGCCTTATTATTGAATTTATTTTAATGGAATTGGTCTATCAACTATTTTTCTTTCATCTTTGGTTTGTTTTATTCCATAAATCATCAGTTTGATCATCCATTCATTTCTCTACCGCATTCAAGCCCTAGGCATCCTGCACATTTGTTTGGAAGAGTTTCTGGACTTGGATTTTTTCCAAATATGCCACCCATTTTTGGACCTTTTGGTATAGGACCAAGCAGCCTAGGTCTACCTTTGGGACCAACAGGGATGTTTGGGCTTGATTTTATGGGAGATAATGTGGATTTTGGTGTCCCGGAGCGCCCCAAAAAGGTATCGTCTTTGAAAACTTATTTTCAATATTGTTTTTGTGAAACCAAATTGTTGTCCATGATTCATTGCTGAAATATGTTTTTGAATATAGGAATCTATGCCTAACTGTCTAAGGGAATAACTAATGAAAAATAAAGCTGTTGTTGTTTCAAATACCTTAGCACGGGGTTTAGTATCTGAAGATTATTTTCATGCAAATTGATCCTTTCAAAAAGATGACCTTGCAGATAGTAAATGTGTTGATTCTGGGCATTCTAGTGATGATGAAGATCATTGAAAAGATGCTTGAGCTCATGTGGCACATGAAAGGATCCCCAAATTCTAAATCACATTCGTGGGCACTCTATCAGATATTGACTTGCAGGTGTTCCCAGATGCCCTCTCTTTGCCTCATAACCCCAATCAATATTCCAATGGAAGGGGTCTTCTTTATTTCCCCTCTAAAAAATTAGAAAGTACCCAACTTCACTACCCCAAATCCACACTCTACCTCTGCACCAACCCACTCTAGAGCAAAGTCTCTCGTTACAAAAACACAAAGCTCTACTTTTCTGCTGACCACCTTATCTTACTAGTTCATCAACTCATGAGTCATAAGTAACCTTTCCTAGAGAGGTAGAGTTCTCTAAGCCAATGACAACTTAGTTGGTGTTACCCTCAACCCCTAGAGTGCTTCTTGGTCATCTCGCCAAGAAATATGTTTCTCTGCAATCTACGAAAGGGAAACGCCATCTTGAAACTTATTTGTAGGGTCATTTGAAAGAGCCGAAAGGCTATTTCCTTTTCGATAAAGCTCCAACACAACAATTGGATCGAAATTAAAAAACTTCCTTCAAAAGGAGAAAGCTTCTCAGGCTTCTCGGATCCAAAATATGAAATGAAAAATTATTTTTGGAAATGAATTTTTCAAGCCCTAGTTGATTTTTTTTGCAGATACCAAAATTTTCAAACATTGGTCGATTGAGCTTGAGCTTTGTCAATATTTGGGTGGATAGAGATTTGACCTATTGATGAAATCAAAACCGTGAAATATAACTTATGTTTGAGAATGAAATGATGGACAAACTGCAATTCGGGCCTATGGCCATCAGAAAGCTCCTTTGTGAATTCATACGAGAATTTATTTTATTTGATAACATTACCAAGAATTGAATTCAGAAGGGAATTTATTTGATAACATTACCAAGAAAGAGTTGAAGCTCAAGACACATACTTTCTTTTATACCAATAGAAAATAGAAAAAACAGTGAAAAAAACTTACCTATTATTCTTCCTTGATGGGTAGTGCCTCCTCTTGTATCAAGATTTGATATGCCTGTATAATTTCAAGAATTACCGTACTAATAACACTACCTAAAGAAACCTCACTGAAACCTGGAATGAACCCAAATTTGATAATTTCAAGAAATGCAGTTGAATATGGATGTTTTCTTATACGAATAAAAAATAGAAAAAAACACTAAAAAAACCATACCTATTCTTCTTTGATGGGTTTTGCCTCAACCTATATCAAGATTTGTTTTACCAATAGAAAATAAAAAATCCCTCGTGAAAAAATCTTGACTGTTCATTCTTCCTTAATGAGTAGTGCCTCTTCTTCTTCTTGTATCAAGATTTGAAGAGGACAATGGTTTTGATGGAGTTTTCTTTTAATATCAATGAAAACTAAAAAAATAACTAAAACTCTTTAGCTTTAGGTAATTCAGGTTTACAACCTCAACTGAAAGAAATACATTTTCCCGCCAAAGATAACTATATAATGCAAAGGTTATATTACAATATCTTTTTGATTTCTTAGTTTTTATATTTTGTATAATTATGTTTTAAGATTATTCATTATATTTTAATTAATATTATATATTACAAATAATTTTAATATTATATACTGTAATTTATATGTATAATAGTTATAATTACATATATTTTAAATAATATTTAATTATATTATATGAATTAATATTATATATATAAATTAATATATAACTATATATTACACTAGTTCAAAATGATCAAGTTAATCAAGGATTCAATGACTCTAAAACCTTATTTTTTTTAATTATAATCCTTACATTATGATTATTATAATATTATAATAACCATCAATCACCGTTATAATATTTATGATATATATTTTTAATACTTCATGTTACTATGTGGTTGGAAAAGTATTTTTCTTGGCATAATATTCAATTTTCATTAATTTGTAAATGGTAAATGAATTATTAAATTGAGTTTTTTTAATAGTGATATAATTAGTATTAATATATTTTTTGTAATTATTTTATTGTTTTATAGTTTTGTACATTTTTTAATTGGAGTTATGAAAAAATTCAAGAGCTTATGGTGTTCTTATATTATTAAAGGTCATGATTAAAAATATGACCAAGGCTATGAAAAATTTTCAAACATTAGATACAATATGGTGTTACTATTGTTATGTTCTAAAGCATAGTTCAAAAGACCTTATGTAATAGCATATACATAAGCCAGATCTCTAATGTAGCTTAGATAGCTATATAAAGACAAATATCAATAAAGAACATGCAGTGTTTGACGTATAATTGATATATGATCAACCAATTATGTGTATTTTATATATATTTGTTCAATTCATGTTGAGTTGTGACAGTACATTAATTTACTAAATTCTAACACTGCAAATGGATTCAAATGGGTCTCTGAATCCATCTATAGTGTTAGAATTTAGTAAAATGTACAAATTCATTCTCAAATTTGTAATTATTTCCATTGCCGGAATGGCACAACTAAAAATGACCAACTAAATGACCAATTGCAATCTAGTCATTTGTAGTCTAGATATCCCGTGATCAAATTTGGTCATTTATCTTGGTCGTTTTTAGTTGGTTTTTATCCTGTGACCAAAAGTGGTTATTTATCTTGGTCATTTTTAGTTATCTCAATTAGAATTATCAATTTTGGTCATTTATCCCTTCAAAAAAACCATGGAGACCAAAATTTTTGGTCTCGTGATCACTAATCTCTCATTTTCCACTAGTGTAAATACATAAACTCTTTATTTATTATTTTAGTTATCTTTTTTTCCTTATATATATATTATAAATATTCTATTATTCATAATATATAAACTTTACATATTATTCTTAATATTTAGTCATGCATCATATATCATAGTTTATTTATTTTGATGCTTCCCTTAGTTTTGACTATTTCTTTTATCAAGGCCTCGGGTAGGGTTTGGTTGGTAAACTAAATTAGGAATCTCTAGATCCTCCTTGAATTTTGGATTACCTCATGTATCATGGTATTTTTTCTAGTCCCAGATGAGAAGTAGATTCAAATTTTCATTTAATCAACTTTAAAATATGTATGATAAGGGTCGGTGCTATTCAGAGTCATTCTCACTCAACACACTTAAGTTCAGTAACCCATAGCACTATTCAGAGCCTAATATCAACACTATTAATTTGGGAGTTACATTAGTGCAATTCCAGAGCCTCTTGCTCAACACTAACACTAGGATGCACTTGTATAATACACCAAGGGATACAATGGCCAACGATCCAATGCTCCAGATATTATGCTTAACATCAATTTGGAATGCTCCAGGGATTATGCCCAACACTTCCAATCTTATAAGTCATGTGCTCTAGAGATTACGCGCAACAGAAAATCTCATAACTCATGTGTTCGAGAGCTTATTCTCAACATAAAATATCATTATTCATGTGCTCCAGGTTTTACACCCAACACATTATAGAACTCAATCATGCATTCAATCTTATGCATATTGCATCACAATAATCATCTCAATATATGTATATGATAATCACACAATAATAAATCTAGTACATCGTACAACGACAATAGTTCTTCTCCATCAGGGTCCTCTTCCAACATATATAATCATATACATGGTAATAAAACATGTGCATTGGATTACGCCCAATATATCTAACCAATCTACATAACTAAGGTGTAGTGGGGCATACACCCATTATCTAAACATAAACATCAAAGTAATTCATATGCATTGGGACTCATTCCCATTATAGTTGAAGTCAAAATTCACAATATTACACAATTTCAGTCTCCAATTTTAGTGGATCTATGCATGCCTTCAAGCATTTTTTTGTGAGTTCAGTTGTTCTAAGTCTCGGATAAATTTCCACATGATATCAGATCCTATTTACCTCGATTGTTCTCCTCTATTATTTATTTTTCAAGATGGACATAACTTTCCCAAGGAGTGCATTCAGTCTTTTCAGGGAGGAGTTGCTGAAGAAATGGATCAATCTCATCATATCGTCTTAACTCCATTGAACTACTTCAAATGGAAGGAACATATGGATATTTTGATGAGGAGAAAGGTACTCTTCGTATTGACCATGGAAACTGAAGTTGAGCCGAATGTAGGAGTAGAGAAGATCAAGTGGTACAAAAGGAGGGATGAGGCTTATGGTCTCTTGTGTCTCATCATTTCCAAATACATTATTTTCCATCTGGATGGATTGACATCACCAAATGACGTATGGGAGAAACTCCAAACATTATTTGGAAAAACATATGAAATGAGGGGAAATTCACTATAGAATGAGCTTGTCTCAGTGATTCCAAGTAATTTTGAGTCCTTGCAAGTCTACTTCTCCATGTTCAAATATCTTGTTCTTTAGTTAAAGCAGCAAGGTATTGAAAAGAAATACGAACCATTAGTTTGGTCATACTTTCGAAGCTTGGCACTCACTATTCAGTATTTGTATCGACCTTCCATGCAAAAAAATAGACAATTTGAAACTAGAATATGCATTCACTTGAAGAGTTCATGGAAACCTTGAACCAGTAACTAGATAAGTTGGTCATTATGGGCACCATCAAACCTTCAAAAGGTCAATATTTGATTGCTAGATATTCAAATATGGATTCCAAAGGAAAGAAGAAATCTAGTCCAAATAATCCTCCTATTCAAAAGAAAGACAAGTCCAAGTCTCATGAGGAGTCTTCAAGCTCGAAGAATAATTCCCAGAAGAAGAAAGGTAAAGGTTAAAAGAGCAAGTGCACATACTATGGTAAGGGCTATCATACATATATCTCTTGCATGAAAAAAAAATGGTATGCTGACTCAAATACTTGAAAAACACAACATCTCTCTTCCTGAAGGCACAATGAAGGAGGGTGCATCAAATTTTGAAGACAAGTTGAGAGTTGATGCACTAGTAACAAGCACTGTAATATCCTCTTCCTTTATCATTGATTCTAGAGCTTCAAGACACATGCACTACAACAAAATACCCTTTTCGGGGCATGTTTGGCTTCCAACGGTTTTTCTACCCCACCTCCCCAAAGTCCAATTCACAGGACTTTTGGGTGCGTTTTTTACAAACCCCCCCCGAACATTCCAATTCTTAAGACTTTTGGGGGCAATTTTTAAAAGACCCCCCTCCAAATTGAAATTCTCAGGACTTTTTTTTTTTGGGGGGGGGGGGGGGGGGGGTGGGGGGGTGTTATAAAAACCCCACATAAAGGTGTTTTTGAAGGAATTTATTTTGACCCCCCCCCTCCCTAAATGTCAATTATACTTTTGGGAGCAATTTTTCTAACCCCCACAAAAAAAAATGTTTTTTTAGGTCTTTAGAGGCGTTTCTCAAAACCCCCCCTCAAAAGTCTCGAGAATGGGACTTGTGGGTGCGGTTTTTAAACCTTCCCCCCCCAAATTCCAATTATCAAGACTTTTCGGGGCAACTTTTAAACCCCCCACAAAATTCCAATTCCGAGGACGTTTGGGGGTGGTTTTAGAAACACCCCCTAAAGGTGTTTTTCAAGGCGGTTTTTAGAAACCCCCCCTAAAATTCATGAGAATTAGAGTTTTGGGGGTGATTTTTTAAAACCTCCCCAAAATGTTCAACTCTCATGAATTTTGGAGGGTATTTTTCAAAGACCCGCCCGAAAGGCATTTTCAACGCAGTTTTAGCTTGCGACGGTTTTGCTAAACCCCGAAAAAAAGTCCTGAGAATTGAACTTTTGGGGGCATTTTTTTAAAACCCCCCCAAAAAATTCCAATTATCAAGACATTTGGGGGTAGTGTTTAACCCCCCCGCCCCCCCAAAAAAAAAAAAAAGTCTCGTGGATTTTGGGGGGATTTTGTTGGAAAGACCACCCCCCAAAGTTCAACATGACTTTGAATTTTTTTTGGGGGGGGGGTTGGAAAGACCCCCCCAAAAAAAATTCCAACTTGACTGGGAATTTTTTTTTTTTGGGGGGGGGGGGGTGTTGGAAAGACCCTCCCCATCCCAAAATTCCTATTGGACATCATAGCCTTCAGTATTATCCTGAGCCGTAATACTTCTAGCATTATTGTTGGCATTTCCACGACCACCACATCCCTGCCTTAGAGTAGCACTTAGATTGTGAGACTTCTTTAGATGAGATGTAGGCTCATAGTGGTAAGGATTTTGCACTTTGACTAAGAGGGTAAGTGTAGGGATTTTTCACTTCACTGTTACCACATGCTCTGCAAAGAGTTAGACCTTCACAAAATTTTGTAGGAAAGAGAAAATGAGTGAGGAGGAATTGAACGGGCTTCCCATAAGAGGGATACACAGAATTTGAGGTGCAGTTAAGATCGCCATTACTCTGCACGGTGGAGCATGGTACCGGGTGACAAAGGGCATTAGAGGAAATTTCAACTCAAAATGGGCCTTTCAACCATAACTCAAATTCCATGTCTTCATGTGTTAGCTCATGAAATTGCTTTAAATTTGAAATACCGTATAGGTCTTAAACATTTTTTTAATATAAATTTGGGGATACGTATCATAAAAAAACTACTTTTTTTATTCATATTTTCGACATATCACCAGGTGTGTTTACTCAAATTTTGATCGGAATAGCTCATTGGATGTGGTTAATTTCTGCATCCAATGGGTACCCACTCCGCATTCTTTTGATGGACCCTGCTACCCCAAAAACAAGAAATACCTGAAAAAATGTGATGATGATGTCATCATCATCTTTTTTCATGTATTTGTTGTTTTTGGGGTAGTGGGATTCATTAAAAGAATGCAGAGTGGGTACCCATTGGATGTAGAATCTAATTCCGCATCCAACAACCTCTCCCAATCGAAATTTGAGTAAACACACATGGAGATATGTCAAAAATACGAACACAAAAAGTAATTTTTTTCTTTTTTCCTCTAAAATTAATAAATATTATTTTATTGTTTTAACTATTATTTTATTATTTTTCTTAGGAGGCCTATTTGAGTTGAAATTTCCTCTAATGGAAGTCACCTCTCATCATTAGCCTGGAGAACCCATGTGGATCGAGGGATAAGACATCATGTTTCATTAAGGACTTAAGGATGGTAAGACAAGTATATCACTATATGAACATGTGTCATCATAGGGAATGTTAGTGTTAGAAATTGTTCTCAGACTATAGAAGAACAAGCCAACACAATCTCATAAAACTCAATTAAATAAAATAGGTTTTTTAGGGTTTTGGTTGTACAGTTTGTAAACAAGAGGGTAGAAACTTCACAATGCTAAAGCAAACACTAAATCATGCACAATTGAAGGACTGAGATGCATAACATATAAAACATAAACCCAATACAATAATCACATCATTGAATTCCATCCACAGTTAACAAGCATTTCAAGAATAATAACCTCAAACAAGAAATGAATATATCAATTCAGTGATTAGACAAATAAAAAATGAAACCAGCAAATAGGCTAAATAGGGCTTATAATTGCATATATTTCATATTCACTCATTCAAAAATATATAAGAGCTTTTACACTTAGCTCAAAAACTACAGCTTGATAGCCTTCCCTTGTAACAAAATTTGAACCATTGGTTCTTTCTCAGGCTTACTTTTATCTTGTTTTCTTAAAGAAGGTTACATAAGTGAACAAACTACCTTTAAGTCCTACTAACGAATTGTTCAATAAGACTATCATTCTACAAAAATAAAATAACTTTTTCACAAACTAACTAATAACCACTATTGTTAAAGCACTTTACAAGTCCTTTGTTGCCTTTGCTAAAAGAGAAATTCCTTCTAAATCTTGAGTCTTGCTTCCTGCTTTATGGTGCTCTGCTTCCAAATCTTCAACTCTTTTTGTCAGCTCCTGATTCTGCTGTGTTAGCTCTTGAAAAGTTTGTTTTAGTTCTGCAAACAGACTTTGATTATGTCTTTTTCTTTTTAAAGCCTCTCTAGAAAATGTAATCAATTCCTGATACTGGCTATTTACTTCTTCTAGATCTTCTCTCAATCTTCTGATGGTAGTCACTAATCCTTCATTTGTCTCCTGTAGGTACTCAATCTGATATTTGTATTATTTGATATTCCTATGCAAATTTTCATTTTTAGAATCAATGCACTTCCCTTCTGATAATGGATGCATTTCTTCTGGAATCCAAGGGATTTTCAACTTCTTAAAAATCTCTTCATCTTCTTCCATCTGCTTTGTCATGGCCACATAGATTTCTGATTACTCCTTGGCTTCAATACTGCATTGAGTTGTTTTCCTAGAACCCCTTCCTTTATCTACACAAGAGCTTGATATAACTAAATGTTGTTTTTTTAAATCATTTTGATGTTGGTCTAAAATTACCTTCTTTCGAACTTCCTTAAAAATATCTGAAATTTTGGTCTCAGTAAAAGCTGATTCATTTTCTGAAACCATTTGATTTTTACCCTTCATGTCCTTTTCATTTTGATCTTCATTGTCTTTTAACTCTTGCTGAGATGAAGAGTCTTCAATTACTGTAATCTTCTTTTTATCTAGTTTAGGGTTTAACAATTTCTTCATATTCAATCTGAGTTTTTTCTTAGGTATAGCCTTGGGCCTCCAAGTTGTTCCAATTTTTTATAACATGCTTAAAAGTTTCCCTTGATGTTTGATAGAAGCTATCTGAAAAAAATTTCCTTTTATTCCTCATGACATTGCCTCCTCTTCAGACTATTTCTGTATCTTCTGTTCGGTATGAACCCTAGCTTCATCAGACAATGACTTTTCCTCATCTTCAAACTGCACTATAATAGGAACTTGTTCTTGTTCTCTCACATTTTCCTTTACTTCTTGGTTTGGTTCTTCATGAAAGTATCTTCTAGAGGCTCTACTTATTTCACTTCTGCCTTTGAAATTTCATTTTCCTCAATATTAATCTATTGTTCAACTTCAACATTCTCATGTTCTTGAGTCATAGATTTCTCTAGTACATTATCCTCTTCAATCTTAACTGTGACTCTCTTTTTCATCTGATTTACCAAATTATGACCCTTATTTAACTGTATTTTTTAAGTTTGATCTTCCTTCTCTATTTGAAATCCTGACCATAAAAGAAAATATTCTAATGTTTTCTCCTTATGACTAGTTTTATAAGCCCATGATGAAACACAGATTGTTTAGTGTGATCTTGATGCTCCTTCACCCTACTGGACATCTTTTGTAAAATTTTAAAGGAAAAGAATGAAAGATTCATTTTTTCTTCATGGATGAGATGCTACAAAAACCTAAAATTATACTTAAAAACAAATGCAAATCTCCCTTCATAAGTGATATAACTTTGCAGAATTTTAATTGGCTCTATCCATTCTGGTTTAAATTTTTGAATATGTACACCTTTACCCCAATCTGCTACCACATCTGGAAGTAAGTATTTCCGTGCATCAAAGGTGAAAGGCACTTTTTAAAACCAATATTCACCTTCATTTGAGATCCCTGTAGCTTCTACTAACAATTCTCTGGTCAACTAAAACTTCAAAGTATCAAAAGTAGCAATATCTTTATCCGAACACTGAGAAAATTTATAAGAAACTTCTGTGTGATACCCATCAATTCTCTGAAAAAAGCTTAACCATCATGCCTCTAAAAACAATCTTGCACAGTTTGGAAAAGTCTGAACCCAGGACATGTCTGAAGGTTCAGATCTATTGGTTTTACTACTTCTTTTCATTTTAAATGATTGTCAGATTGCTTCTTTTAGTAAAACAAACTCTAACTCTTATTCAAATCTTGGCAATTTGACAGATAGTGCTATGTTGGAAACCAAACCCCCAAACTGGACTTTATCACTTACATTGAGAAATATTTTAATTTTCTTGATAGAGAAAATTCAACATTTAGTATCAATGAGGTTTATATACTAGAATTCTTCATTTAATTCCCCAATTGATCTTCTATCGATGAAAACCCAAATACAGGGAATATGAGAGCAATTTGCATCCTACCTGCTAGAATAATGAATTCTGCTGCTAGAATCACATTCTTATGTCCACTAGGTGTCCAACTTTATTCTTTAAACCTCCTCTGATCACCATGATAGTTTCAAACAGTTGCCCCTCAAAGCCCTAAATTTTCGACCTGCTTCAAAACTTGATTACAAACTGCTAACACTTCGCCATGAACTCATATGATCTTCATGCACTTCAGTAGATGCGTAATTCAAGGCGAATTTTCCTCATCATGGTTAATTATCATTATTCCACTACTCTGCACCAGACCACCACAACGTATCGTAATGATGACTTGCTTGAAGTACTAACACCTGTCACAATGATCATTCTTGATGAGAAAACATATCAAATCCATTAACCAAGTTTGAATGACCTCTCATTTGCGCAAATTTCCAAAAAATTGAACCAAAAATCATGATTTTCGAACAACGTGATTTTCTTGTAGTGCGCATGTGTAACTTTTTCAGGCTTGTGCTACAAGAAAAACTGTTTCAATGATTTTCAAAAATACAACTCATAATAGGCTATAAAATTTAGCTCATGATGTGGGATGAAGTCCTCCCTGTGAGGCTTCAAGAACCTATACATCAGTGCCTTCTGTGTTGTAACTGTAGTTGCCTGCTAGTCTGCAAAAATCCCATTGCATCATGGAGTCTTTATTCTGTTATTCAAACCAGTACATACAATGAAAGTCCAATGTGTATCTCAAAAACTATAAAAATGTTTAAGGAAACGTCCATTAACTGGATTAGACAATTCCTCACCATCCAAATTCGGTAACACAAAAGTATTATTCTCTAGAACTTTTGATACTATGAAAGGGTCAAGCCATAGATTATCAAACTTGCCATGCTTTCCTTTCTGCTCCTTTCTAGCATCCCATCTCAAAACCATATCTCCATCTAAAAAAGTGTTCTCTTTGATCTTTTTATCAAACCTTTCTTTGATCTTAGTCCTATACTACTGAGCTTTCTCCTCTACTATTTCCCATTTCTATTGTAACTCTATCAGTGCATAAATTCTTCTTTGAATATCACTAGGTTCTTCTTGACAATCTTGAAAAAATTTCATCACTGGAATACCGAGTTGGAAAGGAAACACTACATCAGTACCATATACCAATTGGAAAGGAGAGGTTCCAATTACCTTTTTAACTATTATTATGTCTGTCCACAATGCATATTTTAACATTGAATCCCATGATCGTTTATTCTACTTCAATAAATTTTTGATACTCTGAATAATACTCTTTTTAGTTGACTCACCTAACCCATTTCCCTGAGGATAATAAGGTGTTGAGTTTTTCAAAATAATCTCATTCTTTTCACAGAATGCCACCATAGCTTTAGACTTAAAAGCTTCAGCATTATCACTCAATAACTTGTTGGGACATCCAAATCTGCTAAGAATATTTTCCTGAATAAAATCTATAATTACCCTGTCTGTTGCATTTCTTGTGGGAATAGATTCTACCCATTTAGTAAATAAATCTATAGCAGTCAAAATCCATTTATGCTCCATGAAGAGTAAGGATTTATCTCTCCTATGAAGTCCAAACCCACCTGCTGAAATGGAGCATTTATTGCAATTGGTTTTAATGGTAATGACAACAAATTTTGCTTACCAGCAAATTTCTGACAACAAATGCATGCTCTTACCTGCTGATATACATCGGAGAATAAAGAAGGCCAATAATATCTGGTTCTTAGAATTTTATAAGTTGTTTCCTTCCAATACTTATGTCCCCCACAAGCACCTTCCTGTGATTCAAATATTACTTCTTTAATTTATGGCTGGTCCAAACATCTAAGTAAAATACCCCTTGGATATTTCCAAAACAACTGATGTTCTATCAAACAATATTTAGTAGTTTTCAACTTCAAATACCTAGCAGATTTTTTGTCTAAATGTTCTGGACATTGTAAATACAAAAGGAAGTGTACAATATCTACATACCATGTGGATTCCGCATAGTGGTCCATAATTTTCTCTTTCTCCTGCTCTTCTTGAAATTCTTCTTGCGCTGGCTGTTTTGCCATGAGATGTAGACCTAAAGATTGGCAATTTGAGTTAGCTAACAATTTAGCCAAACCTTGTCCCTTTACTAGATTTGTAGGTCTAATGTCCACATCATATTCCATTATTTTTGCAATCCATTTCCCTCTTTTTCCCTCACTGTCAGGTTGGGTCAAAACATCATTAATGGTACCATTAGGAACATAAGAAATGACTTTGGAATGTAAAACATAAATTCTGAAAAACTTTAATGCCTTTAGCAATGAGTAAGCTTGCTTCTCTAAAGTGTTGTACTTTAGCTCTGAGTCTCTAAGGGTCTTGCTGAAAAATGCAATTGGTTGTTCAAGTCCATCTTTATTCTTCTATAATAAAGTAACAGCTAAAGTATCCTTTGATGCAAAAGAAAAAGTCAAAAATTCCTTTGTAAAATAATGACTTACTAATACTGGTGCTTCGGTAAGAGCTGTCTTAATCTTTTCAAATGAATTTTTATCTTCTGCGGTCCACTTAACTTCCTGATCCTTCTTCAACATGGTTGTAATCTATTTAATGGTTTCAGCAAAATTTGGTATGAACCAATGTAGAAAATTTATTTTTCCAATAAAATATTGCACATCCTTCTTGCTCCTTGGTAAACTAATTTTTAGAATTGCTTTCACCCTTTCTGGATCTATCCTTATGCCATCAGCTAAAACTAAATGACCCAACAACTTACCTTCTTGTACAACAAAATGTGACTTCTTGGGATTAAGAGACAAACGATATTTTGTTTTAAGTGCTTTAGTTGTTCATCATCAGATTGTGAGAAGACTATAATATCATTTAAATAGATTACTACAAACTTATCCCTTTCACCCACAAAAGCAATGTCCATAGCTCTTTGAAAGGTTTCTCCAGCATTCATTAATCCAAAAGGCATTTTGTTGTACATGAAAGTACCCCATGGAGTAGTAAAAGTTGTCTTTTCTCTATCATCATGGTGCATTGCAATTTGGTTATACCCTGAAAAACCATCTACCATTGAAATTCTTTGTGCGCCAACCACCTTTTCCAATATTTGTTCAATCTTCGGCAAAGGGTAATTATCCTTCAGTGAGGATCTATTCAGATTTCAAAAATCAACACACAATCTGATTTCACCATTCTTTTTCCTAATAGGTACTAGATTGGCTACCCATGAAGAATATCAGAGGGGAACAATAATCTTAGCATCTAACAATTTTTTAACCTCCTTCTCTATAATGGGAAACAAAGCTAGATTGATTCTCCTTAATTTATGTCTGAAATGTTTAATAGTTGGTTTCAAAGGAACTTTATGCTGTATAATACTAGTATCATATCTTTTCAAATCCTCATATGACCAAGCAAAAACATCAACATACTCTTTTAATAACTTGATGTACCTATTTCTTTGTTCTATTGTGAGTGCCTTTGAGATATTCACCATTCTGGGATGTTCCTTAGTGCCAATATTACAATCCATTACATTTTCTTTTGAAGACTGCATAAATCGTTTTAAATGGGTATCATCCTTTGAAAAAGTCCTCTCCAAAGGCACCAAACCCTTAGGAATGAAATTACCTTTCAACTCAATGATCTTGTGACCTACAATCTCATTTTCTGCAACACCTTCAAAATCCTCAATTTCATCATCCTATTCTTGATCAATTAAGGAATTGGAAAATGTACCAGTCAGCTCTAAAAACCTTTTTATATTAAAACCATCTTCAAAGAATCTCCATTGCTTTATATTGTCTAGCACAGAAGACCTGTACCTAATCTCATTAGGATACTTCAGCTGTGTTGTTTTAGGAATCCTGAAATATGTGGCTGCTAGGGGAAGAGAATCAGTAGTTTGGTTATGGTCCCTAGGAATATAAGTGATATTAAAAGACACAAAGAAATTGTCTATCATATCCCATACTTCATTCATGTATACTTTCAGTAGATCTTGTTTTACTTGATAGTTATTCCTTACTTGCTGAACAACTAACTCAGAGTCGCCATACACAAAGATTTGTTGAATACCTAAATATTTTGCAGCTTTCAATCCTAACAACAGAGCCTCATACTCTGCCGTATTATTAGTGGTAATAAATTCCAACTTATACATTAATCTTACCACTTCACCACCCATAGATATCAGAACAACTCCTACTCCAACACCTTCTTTAGATGATGATCCATCAAAATACATTTGCCAAAGTTCATCCTCCTGTTCTTTAGTAATTGTGACTGATTTTTCTTTTTCAACCTGTAATAAACAAGCATCATCATTATCATCACTAAAATGCAACATAGAAGTACCCAAATCCTTTTCAACAACATACAATGGATGTTTTGTAGGATTCTTGTCATCAATCACAATATAAGCAAATTGTAATTCTCTATACAACCTTTTGTTTTCACCTCCAAACATAGGGATGGTTGCATATGTTAAGTCCATCTGTAGAGTTCCACCTAGCTTCTTGGCCCAAGATCTAGAGAGGAGCATTCCAAACTTAGGTGTAATTTATGCCACTACTACATCCATAATCACACTCTTCATAGGAAGCTGATCTAAACTAATTACCATATCCTTTATGACTCCTAAACATTTTACAGCTTGAGAATCGAAAGATGACAAGTCATGGTAAGGTTTTGTTATGCTCAACCCTAAAGCCTCCATTACTTCTTTTGGAATGAGATTATGAGATGCTCCTGAATCCAAAAGGCAATTATGTATCATTTGCTAATGAATAGTTAGAGTAATGTAAAAAGGAGGAGATGCATTTGCATCATTTTCAAATTTTTTTGCCAAAGCTGATCTAATGAAAATTTTAGGATTTTGCTCTTGTAGATTTACTATGTCAGAAGGTACTTGACTATTTGCTGAACCAATCATTTTCAAGACTGAATTTTTATAAGAAGGATTCTTTATCAACTCAGTGAAAGGAATATAGATCTTAATTTTGCATAATTCATTTTCAAGATTAAAATTATGCATACCTTTGTTCACCTCTTCAACTTCAAAACTTTTCTTTTGTTTATCCTGATTCTGTTTTTTTTTAATATTGGATCAGACTGCTGTTTAGGAGGCAAAATTACCTTCTTCCTTGGATTTTGAATCACCTGTTTTGGTCTTGATCTTAAATTTAGGGTTTTCTTCGGATCAGTCTGATGTATATTAGCAGACACTTCAATATTCAAATCATTTTATGTTTCAAACACATCTGCATCATAATATTTTGAGTTTAAAAAATCCTCCTCACTTACAAAACCTTCAGTCAACTGTTCTCCAAAATAATTCATATCCTGATCTGGATCCTTAAAGAACTCTTCTTCTTCTATTTCTCCTTCATTAGTTACATTATTCTGAAGTGGTGGTGGCACCTTTTGATCCTCAGCTTCTCTCCTTTCTCGTCGTATATCATTGTTTCTTCTCTCTCTAGGAATGAAACAAGGTGCAAACTGTCTTTTGAATTAATTTTGATTATTAGGGTTTCTGTCTCCCTCTTGAACAAGTTTATTTGATTTTTTCTCTAATTCCAACTTGTTTAGTTTTTCTATTAGGATTTTCACTAGCTTGGCAATCTCATCAATTTTACCTTTTGCAGAATGGGATGTTGAAACCACTGGAGCTACCTCTTTCTTACCCTTTCTATCATATACTTGTTTAGCTAAGCTTCCATTGAGTCTATTAGAAGCCATTATATTAGACTCCACTTCTAATTCTAACTCCTACATGTTAAGTAAAGTAATAGGTCATATTTCTCTCAAGAGTAGGGAAAAATCATGATCAAAAGCATTAGCATAAGTGAGTTTTGCAGAATTTTGAGAAGGTTTAATCTTTGCAGCAATTCTGCCATACATTTTATTGAACCTCTTTGAAAAATTAGCTATGGTTTCATCTTTCTTTCTTCTAAGAGCTCCAAACTCTGTAATGTAATATTTGTGATCCTTAGTATCACCCCATTGTCTCATGAAAACATCATGCAACTCTTCTATTATAGTAATAGAGTTTATTGGTAACTCTCTGAACCATTTTATGACTTCTCCATCTAGACTCTGTACGAACATACTCATCCATACATCCTTTGCCTCTATATTCTGATTATTAGCATAGATGAGAAATGCATCCCAATGCTCCTCAGCTGTAGTCTCACCTTGTCCATTAAACCTAGGTATGTATTTTTGGTAATCTCCACCAGGAAGAGCATTTAAAGGTTGAGGTAAAACTAGAGGTGCATACCTAGCTGCCACCATTTGGTCCATCATGTCTAATGGTTGATTTTGGGCTGCCATATTTAAATTGACTGGTTTAGACGAAGGAAAAATCTAACTAGGACTTGGTTGAAAAGGTGTCTTGCCAACTTTGAGGTGAAATAAAGGGTATTTTCCAGGAGATAAGGTCTTTTCTTTCTTGAAAGATTGAGGATTAGTAAAAACCTAAAAATTACTAACAGGAATTGTAGGCTTCAACCAGGATGAATCTTGTTCCTCTCCCTTAAGAACAGAAAAAGGTGATGATATGTCTGGTTGATCACGGTTACATAGGGCTGGAGATGACTGAGACCTTTCAATTTTCCTAGTTGTTTTCAAAATTTGTTCTGGATCTGAGACACCCAGTTGTAAAGGTGAACTAGGTCTACTTCTTGTTCCAACTCCTTTAGTAGCCACTGTGAAATATTTGGTGAAAAGTAGTCTTTTAAAAATTTTTGGTTTAAGTTCACCTCTCAAAACCAGTTAAATGATGAATAACCCAGGGAAAGTAGGATTTCATTTTCATCCCTGGAAACAGTGCCAAAGATGTTACTGCCAGAAATTGTTCTCAGAGTACAGAAGAACAAGCCAACACAATCTCATAAAACACAATTAAATAAAATAGGTTTTTTAGGGTTTTGGTTGTACAGTTTGTAAACAAGAGGGTAGAAACTTCACTATGCTAAAGAAACCACTAAATCATGCACAATTGAAGGACTGAGATGCATAACATATAAAACATAAAACCAATACAATAATCACAGCATTGAATTTCATCCATAGTTAACAATCATTTCATGAATAATAACCTCAAACAAGAAATGAATATATCAATTGAGTGATTAGACAAATAAAAAATGAAACCGGCAAATAGGCTACATAGGGCTTATAGTTGCATATATTTCATATTCAGTCATTCAAAAATAGATAAAAGTATTTACACTTAGCTCATAAACCATAGCTTGATATCCTCCCCTTGTAACAAAATTCGAACCCTTGGTCCTTTCTCAACCTTACTTTTATCTTGTTTTATTAAATACAGTTACATAACTGAACAAACTACCTTTAAGTCCTACTACCAAATTGTTCAATAAGACTATCATTATACAAAAATAAAATAATTTTTTCACAAACTAACTAACAACCACTATTCTTAAAGCACTTTACAAGTCCTTTGCTGCCTTTGCTAAAAGAGCAATTTCTTCTAAAGTTTGAGTCTTCCTTCTTGCTTTCTGGGGCTCTGCTTCCAAATATTCAACTCTTTTTGTCAGGTCTTGATTCTACTGTGTTAGCTCTTGAATAGTTTTTTTTACTTCTGTAAACAGACTTTGAGTCTGTATTTTTCTTTTTAAAGCCTCCTTAGAAAATATAATCAATTCCTGATAGTGGCTATTTACCTCTTCTAGATCTTCTCTCAATCTTTTGTTGGCAGTCACTAATCCTTCATTTGTCTCCTGTAGGTACTCAATCTGATATTTTTACTCTTTGATAATCCTCTGCAAATTTTCATTTTTAGAATCAATGTACTTCCCTTCTAATATTGGATGCATTTCTTCTAACATCCAAGGGATTTTCAACTTCTTAAAAATCTCCTCATCTTCTCCCATCTGCTCTATCATGGCCATAGGGATTTCTGAATACTCTTTAGCTTCAATACTGCATTGGGTTGATTGCTCAGAAATCCTTCCTTTCTCTACACAAGAGCTTGATATAACTGAATGCTATTTTTTTAAATCATTTTGATGCTTGTCTAAAAGTACCTTCTTTCGAACTTCCTTAAAAATCTCTAAAATTTTGGTCTCAGTAAAAGCTTATTTATTTTCTGATACCATTTGCTTTTTACCCTTCATGTCCTTTTCATTTTGATCTTCGTTTTCTTCTAACTCTTCCTGAGATGAAGAGTCTTCAATTACTGTAATCTTGTTTTTAGCTAGTTTAGGGTTTAACCATTTCTTCATATTCAATATGAGTTTGTTCTTAGGTCTAGTCTTGGGCCTCCAAGATGTTCCAATTTATCCTAACATGCTTAAAACATTCCCTTGATGTTTTATAGAAGCTATCTGAACAAATTTTCTTTTTATTCCTCGTGGCATTGCCTCCTCTTCAGACTTTTTTCTGTATCTTATGTTCGGTATGAACCCTAGCTTCATCAGAGAATGAATTTTCCTCATCTTTAGACTACGCTGTAATAGGAACTTGTTCCTGTTCTTTAAGATTTTCCTTTACTTCTTGGTTTAGTTCTTCATGAAAAGTAGCTTCTACAGGATCTACTTCTTTCACTTCTTCCTTTGAAACTTCATTTTCCTCAGTATTAATCTATTGTTCAACTTCAACCTTCTCATTTTCTTGAGTCATAGATTTCTCTGGTACATTATCCTCTTCAATATTAACTGTGACTCTCTTTTTCAGCTTCAATATTTAACTGTCTTTTCTGAGTTTGATCTTCCTCCTTTGTTTGAAATCCTGACCAAAAAAGAAAATACTCCCATGTTTTCTCCTTCTTTCGAGGTACAGTACTTATGACTAGTTTTATAATCCCATGATGAAACATAGATTATTTAGTGTGATCCTAATGCTCCTTCACCTTGCTAGACATCTTTTGTAAACTTTTAAAGAAAAGGAATGAAAGATTCATTTTTTCTTGATGGTTGAGATGCTGCAAAAACCTAAAATGATACTTAAAAACAAATGCAAATCTCCCTTCACAACTAATATAACTTTGTAGAATTTTAATTGGATCTATCCATTGTAGTTTAATATTTTGAATATGTACTCCTTTACCCCAATCTGCTACCACATATAGAAGTAAGTATTTATGTGCATCAAAGGTGAAAGGCACTTTTTTAAACCAGTATTCTCCTTCATTTGGGAACCTTGTAGCTTCTACTAACATCTCTTTGGTCAACTCAAACTTCAAAGTATCGAAATTAACAATATATTTATCCAAACACTGAGCAAATGTATAAGATACTTTTGTGTGATACCCATCAATTCTCTCAAAAACGCTTAACCATCCTCCCTCTAAAAACAATCTTGCACAGTCTGGAAAAGTCTGAACCCAGGACATGTCTGAAGGTCAGCTCTATTGGTTTTACCACCTATTTTCATTTTAAATGACTGTCAAATTGCTTCTTTCAGTAAAACAAACTCTAACTCTTATTCAAATATTGGCAATTTGACAAACAATGCTATGTTGGAAACCAAATTCTTAAACTAGACTTTATCACTTAGACTGAGAAATATTTTAATTTTCTTGACAGAGAAAATTCAACATTCAGTATCAATAAGGTTTATATACTAGCATTCTTCATTTAATTCCCTAATTGATCTTCTTTCGATGAAAACACAAATACAGGGAATATGAGAGCAATTTTCATCCTACCTATTAGAATAGTGAATTCAGCTGCTAGAATCTCATGCTTTTGTGTACTAGGTGTCCAACTTTATTCTTTAAACCTCCTCTAACCACCACGATAGTTTCAAACAGTCGCCCCTCAAAGCCCTAAATTTTCGACCTGCTTCAAAACTTGATTACAAACTGTTAACACTTCACCACAAACTCATATGATCTTCATGTGCATCAGGAGATGCATAATTCAAGGCGAATTTGCCTCGTCATGCTTAATTATCATTATTCCACTACTCTACACCAAACCACTGCAACTTACCCTAATGATGACTTGCTTGAAGTATTAACACAAGTCACAATGATAATTATGGATGAGAACACGTATCAAATATGTTAACCAAGTATGAATGACCTCTCATTTGCATGAATTTCCAAAAATTTGAACCAAAAATCATGATTTTCGAACAGCAAGATTTTCTTGTAGCGCACATGTGTAACTTTTTTAGGCTTGCGCTACAAGAAAACCTGTTTCAATGATTTTCAAAAATACAACTCATAACAGTGGTTTAACTTTGGTTAAATGACCTATATCAAGACTTTGTGATATTTTTTTAGGACCTTTTAATTCATATAAACATTCTATAAGCCCCTTAACTATGAATTTTGATAAATAAAACAAAAATTGAAAAAATAAAACTATTAAATCACTTAAATACAAACAAAAAAATTAAAGGAAAAGATTTAAACTAACCTAAAAACCAAAGTTTTTAAAAAAGAAGTGAACAAAAACAAGCTTTAAAACATAAGAAAATGCATTAAAATGAGAAGAGAAAATAGGCTACAACAGGGAACATAAGAGTACATGTTGTTACCACAATAAATGATATCTTATCACTAATATAAATAATGAAGAAACACTTTCTAACTAACTAATACTATTCATTGTTGTTTATGACTGTAAGAATGACAACTGAATAATGACATGTTGATGTCTTCAAGGGCTAAACTAAATATGCATAGGATATACTAACATGTTTTAAAATGGCTTCATGTACAACACTATCTTTGTAAAATTTTCAGGGCCATTGACATTGGGAAAATAAAATACAAAATGAATATGAGGAACAGCACAAGTGCACCATCAAAAATATAATCATAGAAACCTCTAAGGGAATAAATAATCTTCCCTAATATTAGATATACAATATTGAATCCTAAATTGAGTTTGTACATCAATGTATTCCCCATTAAACAAGAAAGAGGTGTTTTTCTTCAAGTAATAGTTCCCATCTTCTATTGTAAATACATACACCTTTCATTTCATTCTTCCCTGTTATCGTCATTAATCTTGTTTAATCTTTTCATAATTCCTATGACCAATCCTTTCAACTCTAGAGAACTAGGTCTCTAACTATTAGAATTTGAGGAATCACCAATGTTATTTGCAATGATTTAAGGAAACCATGATATCAAGTTGCACTAAGATGTAGAGGTTCATCTTGGTTATATGCATAATTCAATCATTAGAGAAACTATTCCTTAATGAGTGTGATACAATAAAGAAACCACTGAATTACTTTACTAATTGGAACCATTTCTTTGGGATCATCCATGCTATTAAATATTGAGGGAATTTATTTTTTCTCAAGTGGTGGAACATGCATGGAAACTCTAACCCATAGCTATAATGTTTTGACGACACATGTTCTTTCAGAAGTGGTGAACATTTCTTCAACATAAAGGTGTTTTAGCAACCACAATTTCATCCATTGTGTAAAAAAAATAGGGTGAATATAAACTGGTTAAAGATCTTGTTTATGTGCATTATAACTTGTAATTGTTGTCGCTTTATTATGACAAGTCAAATATATATAACTCATGTACAAATTTGGGTAGCAATTGAGAGCAAGTAAATTTGGAGATGGAGCATTGGTTTTGGAACAACTGATGAATGATCCTTTTGATGATGGTGATTGTGGTGCGATATTACCCCATCTAGTTTCCCTGACTAACACTCCAAAATTAGGGGCTTCATGATAAATTACATCTATAGAATCAACTCCAAGTTCACCTCTAGCTCTGTTATCGCATGGAATTTTATGGGGAATTATTCATGGTGGTGCAAAGAGGGAGGAAAAGTAGATAGAAATTAGAATAATTGTTTCATGTTTTTCCCTCATTTATATGTCATGGAGTTTAGCTCAATTTAGTGTTTTGGGAATTTATCTCTTCCTAATAGAATTATAATTTTAGATCTTATACAATCTTCCTATTTCACAAACATAAATCTTGGTCATGTTAATAGTTGAAAAATAACCTATTTGATCCAATAAGTAAATGGTTTATTTCCTAATAAATAGTTTAAAAATTTGTAGGTTGGTAATTGCTAAATGATTGATGCTCAAATGAATAAATGATTAATGATTAATCTATTATGAATGGAATTTCTAAATTCATAATAATGTAGTATTCGAATACAAGTAGAAAAAAATTCAATTATTCAAGTATTCAAATATTAATCAAGGGGTTTTATTGTTTATGCCAAAAGGTAGGGGGACTAACAGGTCGTCCCAGGCTCTAGGTTGGTGATATTCATGTGAAGTCCAAGCACCTAGAGCCCCTGCCATACCTTTGCACTACGCATTGAATACCCATAGTGAGGTCAGCCATTATAAACCCATATCATACTTTAACATGATGCCAATGTGGGATAAATCCCAATAGGTGAGTGAATCACCATCGTCAATCACTTGATCAAATGATTGTTTAGACTCTTCCTGCAACTCTTCACTCTTATCCATTTTGATTTGAAATCGATTCTCAATTCTTCTTGTTGATTCGATTTCAAGCTCTTCAATTATGTTTGCATTGTTTTAGCTTCAATTGCATCAACCACATTCAATTTATGATATTTCTATCGATGCATAAACTTGTTTAACATGTTAACAAACTTGATTGACTTGGCCTCTGTACTCATTCATGGTGACTCTGATCATGTTTTGACATAGCCTTCCTTTACAAAGTCATTTTTAAACAGTTTCTTAGCACTTCTAATCACAAGATTTGACTGAAGGTAGGGTCTTCTACTACTTGGAGAGAGCATTTTGTTGATGGCAGAGTATCATCGCTCTAGGTTTCCTCAATACTATAAATGTCCATGTCCTCTGCTACTTGATCAAACTTAATGTCTTTAAAAAAGGATCAGGACTCAAACTCCTTCAATGTGTCAATAATACATATGTTACAAGAGGACCAATATTCTGCAATATAACTTACTATCTACTTGTCCAATTCAGTTATGAGGGTAATGCCTTTTTCGAGTGGGTCACATTCATTTACATATATGCCATAAATTTATTTTGAATGTTCTTCTAAGAGCTTTAAATACTCCCATGTAATAATAGAGTACCTCAGAACCAACATAGTCAGCGAGAGGACCATTCTAGGGTATAAGGAAAAATATAGCACCTTATGTTGTCATGGTCCTTGTGTAGATCCCTACACATAATTACTTTACCTTAAAAGTGAGATATGGTGGACATTTCAATATGTGTAACATTGATAAGGATGATTATTTTGGCCTATAGCATGGCTCACGAACTAAATTTAGGGTCTTATTCCATATTAATTTTCTATACAATTGATGCTCCATGGATGTTAACCTAGAATACCACATAAGAACTACATATGGAAACTCTAGCATACATGTAACAATGTGACTCATGAGTGATGCTTTTGTAAGGCCTTGAGACAACACATAATCTCTATGGAGGGAATATTATTTTAACTGCAAGTGGGATATGTTTGTATTTTGATATTTATAACATTGATAATCGATCTCTTTGCCCATACCATGGTATACGGTTTAAATTTATGGCCTAAGTTGACACCAGTTGTTTAGGAGGTCATGGACCTTCACGATTCTCTTAACCATCACATAACATGGATCTGCATAGAAAATATATAGTCTACATTTGAGATATGGTCATCATTTTGAAAATTTGCACATAAGGGTTCTTGATGCGTAACTGAAAATATAGTCAAAACTATGGTCTTAGGCTGTAACATTTGGCTCTAAATCTCATGCTCCATACGCAGGGCCCCAAATTAGCACCCCAATCCCTCCACAGGGAATCTTTGGCATGCAAGTTGGATATGGTCATGGCCATTTTGAGGTTTAGAACAACATGGATGGTTACAAATGATACCAAAGTAAAGGTTTCATGAGCCATAATTTGTGGGTTCCTTAGCCACTATGTAGGCCTTATAAATGGTAACTTTGTCATGTGAGTAGGATATGGTTTCCATTTAAATCTTGTTAGACAAAGTTGACTTCAATGCCAAAAATTTAGGTTTCTATTTCAAACCTTTAGTGTACTCTAAGGCTCTTCATGGGAACCAATAATGGTTCTCATGGAAAGCTATCATTCATGGACAAAATTTAGGGCCTTTCTGATGACAATGATTACGATGCGGATTGAATTTTTATTTTGATTAGGGTTTAATTGGTTAGGAATTTAGGCATAAGGGTTTTTGAGGTGTCATGGTTATGGTTTAATGAGGTTATGGTCACTATGGTCATTATGGTTACATTAGGGGGTTAGGGAGTTCGAGGATGAGGAGTTTAAAAAAACACCTCCAAAATTCATTAATATGGGAATTTTATTTACCTATCTTCATAGTTTGTGATAGAAGGTTATACATAATTCAATGCTTAGTTGTTAGGTATTTTAGTGGTAAGGTTTATTATGGTCATGTTATGATTTATGCATTGTGTAAAATGCATAGTCACTATGGTTACAGTGGTCGCATTAATTATAATTTAAGGCATTTAGGGGTTATGGATTAGATGGTTAATGTGTTAGGGGATTTGGGATTAGGGAGTTTATAAGGATTTATAGTTACAGTTCAATGGGGTTATGGTCACTATGGCCATTAAGGTCACATTAGGGGGGTTAGGAGTTAGGTGTATAAGGAGTTTTAGGTTTAAGGGGTCAAGGAATTAGTTATTACGGGTATTAGTTGTTAAGGGCCTCACATATTAGATTTAATTGTTGTTGGATAATACTTCATTGTAATTTCATGAAGTGTGATAAAACTCCCATTGTAACACTATGCACCATTTAGAAGGTGTAGGGATGCCTATTTCCTTCTTGTCCACATGGTTTCATTGAGTGACCAATTTTTTCTTACCTATTTGATCTTAGATTTCTTTGGGATGTAATGGAAAGGGAACCGATGGGACAAGTGTTTTTAGGGATCACCTTCCAGGTTCGACTATAAGAGCATAGGTCAATAATCCAATCCTTATCGAATCTAACGACTAGAAGATTAAAATAACATATTTTGAAGCCATTTGAGAAGAGGGGATCTTAAATAAGAACTTGATTTAGCCTTTTTACAACGTGAATCAACCCTCCACACCAATTGTTCGAAGTGAATATAACATTCTTTGGAAACAAATCCACAAATTATGAATTCTCTAAAATGTCTAGGAGAATATAGCTTGTTGCATCCAACCTTTACACTCATCCTTTATATTCAAAGAGGTACTTTATTGTGGTTATGTATTATCTAATGATTCAATGTTCCTTACTGGGGAGGACCTTAATCCTACATAAGCTTTCCAGAAATTAGTCTATAATTTGTCAAGGATCAATGAACCCATATATATTAGTTATATTTCCCTTTACCGTTGAGTCTAAAGTATAAATCACAAGTCATCCATCATTAGGTGGTAAGTTATTTTTCTAGATCCATGTTAATGGGATCTGACATCATTGCCATAACTTTTGAAAATCCTCTCAGTCCCGCAGTCGAGCAATCACATCCTCCCCATATCATTTTGTTGAATTTATAAATGTTATACATTTTTCATTTTGTTTCTTGAATAAACACTAAGTCTTGTTTTTCTAGACTTATTTTGTTTTTCAAAATGATTTTTTTCTTAGGTCCATTATCGCCCTTATGTTCAGCAAGAGAATTTTTATTTAGAAGGCCTAGGGGTTTGAAGAAATGTATCCTTAAGTGACGTTGTTTGTCTTGGTTTAATTAATTGCTCCCTTTTCTCCTTCAATTTATCATTGACAATTTTCTCCCCTTGTCCAAACTTATAGTTTGTCAACTTTGCAGGATTTGTGTCTATTCATGATTTATTATGGGAACTTGATAATCATTCAACATTTATATCCTACCATTTCCATTTATGATGTGCTAGTGTAAATTCACCAATTTCTCACTTGAAAGGGAAATTATAATTTTTTTGTTATAATTCAAGGATAATAGCTTCATGTCCACTTCTTCCACATCCTCATCCTCCTCTTGCATTCAATTCTAATATATATATATATATTCTTTATGCTCTCTTTTCCTTTTTCAGTATCAAGGTCATTTGCAATATTACTATTTTACCATTGCCACAATCTCATTCCTTATCCTCTGTTGATTCCATTTCTTTGGTGTGGTTTCTATCTTAAATTCATTTAGTTTCATGTATATAGCCTGTTATTGTGTCCCCTAGTTATTGTTTCTTCCTACTCCACTCCTTGGATATGATTTTGATTTGTTTTTTCAACAGTGTGTATTGTATCCTTCATTATTAAATTCTCCTTAGTTTCATTATGATATTGGTTGTATTCTTTATTTATTCATTGGGATTGGGTTTATATCCCTCCTTCTCCATCTTCTCATGGTTATTCACCTCATGAGTGAGTTTAACGAAGCAAGGGACCTTGGTTTTTTTTTCTTAGTGGCACCCACTTCCTTTTCCTCTAAACTAATACACAACCATCATAGTTCCTATTTACATTCTCCTCCACTTTCATATGTTTAACATTAAGGGGGTTGTCCCATAGTTAATGGAAATGCTAATTCCATTTTATGTTAGTGAAAGGGAATATTTCCATAGTCTGTATTTTGGACCAATCCATTGTCCATATAGTCTAGATTTGGGATCACGACTTGAGAAATTCATCTCCTTCAAAGGTATACTTTAGAAATTTAATTTGAACTTCAAGAATCCCTCCTTTTTGTCTATCTACATATATAATTCCACCTTGGGACTTGATTTTAAACTTTTCCTCTAGGGTCAAGGAGGACTACTACATAGTCGATGGGTTGATGTGAAATGGTAATAAGTTATGAAAGACATTGAATGATAAATATTTCTATGATAACTATATGTTTGGGTATCTATATTATTGGTCATTGTGTTTCATTCCTATGAGATATTCTGGTGATTCACCATATGATAAGAATATTTGCATCCTTGAATTTATCTCTACCTCAACAAAGAGTGTCATTCTTAATTGTATCATTGACTTCCTTATTAGGCTAAGGTACATGGTAAAAAGATTGTTTGATTAAATATTGGGGAAGTTCTCTGCATAAGCTAAGGTACATAGTGTTAAGATTTGAAGGTTTAGTGCATTATTTCCATGACCTTTCTTAATGAATATTTATGATCTCACTAAGGGTTTGAGTATTTTGGGATCAAGTTTTAATATATTATTTTAAGGTTTCTCATCATAAATATTTAAGAGGACATTATGACCTCATGAAGGTTTTGAGTTTTGTTTGCTTGAATCTTTTTAATCCATTTCAAATTATAAAAAACATTTATTTGAATACTTCAAGAATCATATTAGTTTTTTAATTTTATAGGATATATCTACACACTACTCAACATTGTTTTATTTTCATCTCATGTCCAAACACCCATGTAAGACCAAATGAAAAATTCCAAATTTCCCTCATATCTAGTTACTGTCACTCTCTAATCTTTTTTGGCATATTCTTTATCTTTCTACTATTTAAGTAGTTGTTGCATACTATTTTGTTTTAATATATTATTATTATTATTAATTTATTGGATTTTTTTAACTAAAAAATTTATTTATTTATATTAAAAAAACTAGGTTGGGAATAGCTTAATCAACCTAATTACATAGATGTCGACAGAAGTAATTATTATGCTTGAAAACTGCTCATTTTCAATGATGATAACATGAATTGTGGAAATGCCTCTCGGTGATATCATATGGGATTTGATGCTTTGAACTGGGTCCTTCATGCATGATTAACATTCCTGGATGTAATTGGCATGCCAATTTAGATTTGGAATTTGCCTGCTTGTTCAAATCTCGAAGGATATGGTGAGAGGTGACAGAGCCAAAATATAGCATGAGAATGTAGAGCCTCTATAGTGTCACATTCAAGGACGGATTGCTGAACTGGTTATCAAAGTTTAAAAATTTGATCAAGATTTATGAGTCTCAAAAAATTTGCAAGTCTTTATGCTTGAATTCCTTCCCTATCTAACAGGATTTTAGAAGTGTAATAATTTCTGCATGATTGTTTGTGCTCTTCCCTAAGCCCCAACCGAAACCTACTTCTAGCATTCGACCTAGATAGTATATCACCCCCCTTGCTCTTGTTTTCCCTGGATTTCCTTTGGATGCTCCATTGAAGAAAAATGAGACATTGTTTTTCCTTCACCACCAATCTGTAAACTCATTTTTCGGGAGTCTCAAGAACCATTTCGGTTTGATGTAAGGATTGTCTGGTGCCTTCTATATTTTATACCATGAAAAAGAACCTAACCAATGATGTTTTTCTGGAGAGTTGAAGGATCAAAGTTGGAATCTTGGTTTCCCAAAGCTTCTATTAAAAAGGACTACACTTTTGATGCAACAAACGACGGATTCAAGGGCGCGTTGTTGAAAATCCATTCATTTCTCTCTAGCCAAATTTTCCACCCAAAGAAATTTGGTATGGATTGCCATATTTTACTCCATATGTGTTTGATTGACATCCTTCCAAGATATTGTGATTCACAACCTGTGTAACGAGGGACTACCGTAATCTTTGATGGAGTTGGAACCTCTAGACCATGTAACATAATCTCCCAATATTTTTGACTGAAATCACGATTGATAAAGAGATGATATGACATTTCTGAAACTTGGTTGCATAAACAACATCTGTGAGGGCCTATCAATCCCCTCATATTCATTTTTTCACCGGATAATACCTTATTATGCATTAGAATCTAGGTGAATAAATTTACTTTAGGGAGACTTTATGGGCTCCAGATGGATTTCAAGAGAGAGGCACAATGCATTGGAACCATATTTTATTAAAATTGCAGAAAATCCATGAGGAGCTGTGTAAGTGTCATATTTTCCCCATCCCCACTTATCCTTGATTGAAAGGTGATTGTAGATAAACCTATCAGATTTGTCATCAACAAATTCTGTTGTGGATGAAGACGTTCAGGCAGATCTAGAAACCACCATCCTATCCAATTCACTTTGTCATCCCACGAGGAGATATCCACTAGTCTTAGGATCCTTTTATTAACAATCTAGAGTTTGATCTCTATGAGGGAAAACTTGGAATCTAAGGGGGGATGTACTTTGATATTATCTTCCCACATAAGTGTTTTCCTACTGTTTACTGGGATTCAGGAGAGATGCTTTTGGAAAAATTGAAGTCCTTAACGACAGAAGTTCCATGTTATTGAGCCTTTGGGAGTATTTTTTGTCTACATATTTGTCAGAGGTCTTCCCATGAGGTAATTTTTCCAAAGAATTTGACTTACCGAGTGACTTCGATCAACAAAGGGTTGCCACATAATTTTTCCTCCCAGTGAAATATTTCCATACCTGGGTCTCTACTCTATAGGCCTCCTTGTAAAACAAGTCTTTTAACTATAACTCAGCTAACTTGGTGCAGTCTATTCTGATTTCCTTTTCCACCTCTCAAAAGGAAGTCTCAAATAATATTATAGGTATGTTCCATTATTTCTTTGGGAACGAGGAGAAGAGAGTAGTCAAATATTAGGAGAGCTAATAGGATTGACTTAATCAGTATGAGCTCCATGGCCTTTGTGAGCCATTGGTCTCTCAAAAAGGCAATTTCGGCTTTAATCTTATTGATTAATTCCAGCCAAATTGAAGGTTTTTTTTGGCTCAAGGTTAAAGGAAGGCATATATGTGTTATATTTTCCCATGCGTCATATCTAGTAAAACCTAATAAGTGTGATATGTAGAGGATTGTTGAATGACGGTATTCCAATCATACACTGCACTCTTTCTATCATTAATCAAAGCTCCCAAGATAAGACATAAGTTTTGCAGAGTTTCTTTGAAGGATCTTTCCATCCTGAGCGAGGATCCTCCCAAGAGAAGCGAATCATCCCCAAAGACGGTATGATTGATAGGTTTTATTACCTTTTACAAATTGATTCCCAAAATAATCCCAACTTATTTTTCACTAGTTATCTTTCTGCTTAGAGTATCAGCCATCAGTATATACATGAACAATGAAAGCGCGTAACCTTATCGAAGATCCCTTGTTGCTTGAAATAAATTTGCCAGTCTATCATTTACTAGAGGTTCTATCCAAAGGTCTATATGTACACACTTTCATCAAGTTTAAAGAAACAAGCAAAGAACTTTGTATCCAAACGAGCGAAGAACTTTGTATACTAACGAGCGAAGAACTTTGTATAGGAAGGAGAGCCTTACTCAGTCAAAAGAATTTTCAATATCAAGCTTAATTAGAATTCCTTTATTCTGTCTCTGATTATTGAAGTGCATAGATTACTGATCTTATATCACATTATCCAGAATGTGTCTCCATTTGACAAACCCACCCTGTAGAGGGGATATCATTTTTTCTAGCGGATGATTGCATCGATTTTCTAAGAGTTTAGAGAGGATTTTGTAACAGGCATTGCAAAGCGAGATTGGACGAAATCTATCAAACCTTATCGACTTGAATTCTTTCAGGATTAACAAAAGGAAGGTGTATTTGGTGCATCCACCGACTTTATATTTTTGCTAAAAGGATTTGATCATCCTTAAGAGGTCATATCTGATAACTGACCAACAAGCTCTATAAAAGTGTATTGAGAATTCGTCTGGCTCCATATACCATATGACCTCTATTATCTCCTCCTCCAAAAAAGGCTTCAAATGTTGTCCATTTAGCTCATCACTAACCAAAGAGGGGATATTGAAAGAAAAATCATAGGTTATTTCATCCTCAATCAATCCATCCTCTTTAAAAAGATACTGCAAATGCATTTTAGCAACCTGCTTTATCTAGGAAAATCCTTTGAGAGCTTCACCATCTATGGAGGAAATTTCTAAAATATGGATACAGGAGGGACAAGCTCTACACTACCGGTGAAAGAAAGAGGTATTACAGTCTCCTGTGTTCAACCAAAGGATGCGAGACTTCAATTTCCAGTATTCTTCGTCCAGGAGAAAGGAAAAAAAGGAGTTAAATTGGGATTCTTTCTCTATTTCCATCGTAGTTGAGGTGATTTTTGTTTCCTCCATTTCCATCTGGATCACTGCCAAAGTTTGCATTGCCTCATTTCTATTGTTGGAAGTAATTTTTAACCCATTCCTTAAGGGAAAATTTAGTGGTTTGTAACTTTTTCTCCTAGACATAGCTTAAAGATCCTAAGAGTAGGAGGGGCCAAGACTTTTGTAAGATCTCCAAATTTCATTAAATATATATATATATATATATATATATATATATTTAAAGGTCTAACTGCAAATATATATAATGTAAACAAATGCACTCTAAATATTCATTTATAATTTAACTTGAGTTAAAGTTTTATCTATTGAACATGCCCACTTTGTTATGATACCTTTAAAAATGAAAATTAATGTTATACTGAGCTAGTTTACTTGTGGTCAAGTCATAGAAGGAAAGTCATGTTTAATTATGTGACAATTATAGTTGGTGTTCCTGTTGTTATGTTTTATCATACTTGTTAACCCTATTGTGATGCTAGGACAAGGGGATTTTATAGGTCTTACTTAGCTCGTGGATAATAGAAAACCTCTTTAAAGTTTTGCAGGTGGTAGTGTGAAACATTTACCTCGTCTCGATGATATCAAACATGCATAGGTAAGGACCTTAAATGGGACCCAATATATGTTAAGTGAGATCCACCAATACACTATTTCAAGAATCTAAGAAATGCTACTTCAAACTAAATATTAAAGTAAGTAATTTATAAGTTTTTGTGGTGGTATCACAAGCGTAAAATTCGATGGTGGTTGGAATATAGATTTTTTGGGTAAAAATATAAAAACAGGTGGCATTTAATAAAATCCATGTGAAGTCTTAAGACCTTCTAGATGGAAAGCACTTAAGATGCCTGGGAAGACCCTAAGGGTTTAACTTGCCTCTACATATTGGTATTTGCCTCTGCACCATGTTTCTTGGTCTCTGCACCATGATACTTGCCTCTACACCATGTTGCTTGGTCTCTGCACTGTGATACTTTCCTCCGCGTTGTGTTTCTTGGTCTCTACATCATTTTACTTGTTCTCTGCACCATGTTACTTGTTCTCTTCACCGTGTAAATTAAGGTAGAGGAGTCGAGGCTCTCATCCCTCGACAACATCCAACTATGTGTCTTCACCAAAAATATGTTTAGGGATGTATCGGTGTCCCAATGATGTTAAACTCTCGGCATTAGCATATGTAACCCATCTGCATTAGCCTTTGTTTCCATCATCGTTACTGAGAAGGTAATATCTACTACTAGTTGCGTTAATGGTTTTTGTTGGTGTAAAAATACTTTGGAACCCATATTTAACATCTATGTTCTTTTGTTTTGTAGGAGGTTATGGCTTGCGTTTCTTCACTAGATTCGAATTGGTATTCGTGGAAGTGGAAGCATGGTTCTGGTAAGACCTCTTACCTGCAGTCCTTTTTCTTATGGCTTCGTAGCTAGGTCAGCGCTCTCCTAGGTCTAGATTCTTTGGTTATTATGCATTTTTTCAGATTCCAGTGGTAAACCCTCTTATGGATTTCACCTTAAGTAATTTACAGTTGGTTGTTTTTCTTGAAATATATATCCCCCGTAATGTGGAGTCTTAATGGATTTGTAATGTAATGCAATTTTTAGTTTTACTATGGATTCGAGGTCCTACATATTTTTGTAAACAAATTTTTAAGGATTAAATAGAACCATTTTTTCCATGGTATATGTTATAGCCCAAAATGACACATCTCTTCCTATGACCACTTTCCCATGATTTCGTCACATGTCGGCACTTCATTGAAAGTCACTGAAAAAAAAACTATCTTGGAGGACCCATATATTGAGTTCTGTAACTCCGTTTGACCTCATTTCTACACCGTTGGAAAGGTATTTCAGTTAGCTAAAACTTTCTAGAAGACAACAAAGTCAGAAAATGCCCAGAAATACCATAAAATGCGTTTTTTGTGTATTCGTGACTCTCCTTATATGCAAGTCGTGAATCATTCGCGAGTCTCGTGTATTACAAGTTGCAAATGCATATATTCGTGGGTTTCTCTTGTGCAAACTCACGGATCATTCGCGGGTTGTCCTCCTTCATAGTCGTGAATGTGTCCCTCGACATTTAAACATAAAAACACGCCTTTTGGATTAGTTTGGGTAGTTTTCCAACTGACTTCTTCAGTTGTAACCACTTTGGCTTCGCCCCTAACTCTTCTTTATCATATAAATAGAGATAGGGAGGTCCATGAAAAGGGACTTGAATTTCTGCATTGTTATGCTGGAGGAATCGGGACTCTCTTTTCCCACACCTTTACCCTGGAGGTCTTCCCCTTGTGTTGCAGAGCTTGGAGGCTGAGTTCTTTGGAGAAGAGAAGCAGCAGAACCAGATCAAGGTTTCGTGAGATGCCAAACTTGAAGAGAAGGTATACTTGTACTTGTTTTCAAGATTAATGAAGATGTGATGTCCTTCTTCTTCCCAAATCATTGTTCAATGTGTGATTGAATATCTGTTTATGATCATATGATGATGTTATTCAGATTATTATTTCAGATTTCTTTGATTATCATTTCTTTATATGTGGTCATAATGGTTTGAGGAAGGTATAACTTGTTTTGCAGGTCTCTTGGAGCGAGAGGAGCAAGAAGAGGATTGAAGAGAAAGCTTGGACCAGCCTTCAGTTAGTCAGGTGTGGACCTTTCTCATCTCTGATCTTGCTTATATATGCTTGCTGATCATTGTGCATCTCTCTTTCAACCCCAGTATGTTGATGGCCTCTTAAACCCTAGCCATAGGATACTTTCCTTTACAACAGAACTGGCGAATCCGCTGGGGAAAGCCTTGTCTGTTTGGGGTTTTTCTCTTGATTTCTTTCAGATTTTTGCATTGTTTCAGGTCCTTCTTTCCACTTAGGAATACTTTATAGATCTGATAGCACACTTCCCCTGCCTTTTTAAGGTGGTTTTTGACCTTTTTGGGAATTTTTCCACCCATTCGCGAGTTGCTCTTCTGAACAGTCGCGAATACGTGCTTGCATTCGCTGGTTGCTATACTGAATAGTCGCGAGTCATTCGCGGGTTGCATTTATAGACAGTCGTGAATGCCCCTAAAACATTGTTTTTCTCATTTTTGTGGTTTTTCTTTTGTTTGTGGGTTGTTGGGTAGGTCTTTTAGGGTCCTCTGTAGGTGCATGACTTTAGGGATTTAGTGTCATCTTCTTTTGGTTGTTCTTTATCTATGTGGTAAGCCTTTTATAGCATTAGGGTTTGTTCTTTGCTCTTTCCCCCACCTTCTTTACTTGGTTTGATATTTGGTTTATATTTCTGATCAGCCGATGTCAGTGATCTTTGGTTGATTTCAGAATCTTGTTGGTGCTGGTTTCCTTCTTCTTTTGTTGGATAACTTCACCATGCCCAAATAGTTGTCTTGTCCCTTATGCAAGCCTTTCTTCCAAGTAGGGTTTATACTAACTTTAGGGCATTCTAGAGTTTTTTTGGTGGTTGTATAGCAGAATTCCTTTTGCTTTGTTCTTGTTATCTGCATACTTTGCTTTGTAGGTAGTTTTTATTTTCCATTTATAAAAGAAAATTAAAAAGAACCTATACTAGTTTTTACTGCTTGCCCCCTTACCTCCTTCTTTGGTTTGACATTGTTGGACAAGGTATTGAGCAACCTTTGTTTGTAGGTTTAGATTGATGCTGGGGACTTGTTGACCTCAGTTTATGTCAATCTTTTTGCTCAGTCTTTTCATTCCAAATTTGTTGGCTTGGTTACTTTAGTAAGCCTTCTTTTCAAGAGAGATTGATATCTAACTTTAGGGAAACCTAGGGTTCATTTGTGGGGAGTAGAGTGGTTGTCTATTTTCTTTGCTTTCAGTACTTGTTTGCATAAGTATATAGGCTGATTTTTGTTTTGTCATTTATAAAAGAAAAAGACAAAAACAAATGTTTGCTTTATATCCATGTAGATTAGTTTGTTAGTCTAGATTGCATGGCATATTTTTGTTTTTGAAAAAATATAAAAAGATTTTGTTCTTTTTTGGCTTTCAAGTGTCCATTTGAAAATATAAAGAGAATATTTTTTGCTTTTTTCATTTCATATCTCTTTGCTTAGTCATTTTGTTTCAATTTTGAGTCAAAACACCACATAAGTTTCATGCCATTTACCTTCTGACTAAAAACAGCCCATAAAATAAACGACATAATTTTAAAAATTACTAGTAAGTTTTATTTTATACGGTCATACACCAACTAGCTTAGGCTATACTTGTGGGATAGGGAGTTTAAACTCTCCACAAGTGTTAAAATTTCAGACGTAGTTGGCCTATCACTAGGTAAATCCTTTTCTACTTTGATTGTATCTGGGAAGCTCCTCTCAAACGGGAGTTAAGCACTAGGCCGCGTGGAGGCTTGGACAGAGAAGATAACCCTCCGAATCCTTGTCAAAACGTAACTCAGGACTTTTGTGCAACTGGGGATTCTGTCCTAGACAGAGTTTTGGGCTCAGCTACCCTGCCCATGCGTACGAGTTCGGCTGATGACTATCCCCCCAGATTGTCAATTTAGTTAAGGTAGCCTTTAGTCTCTTTGACATCTAGGGTTCATACACAGGTACACCGGAAGGTTATTTCTGGTTGACCTTGGACGGGCTTGGAAGGTAACCCCGGTAGAAAGTGTGGGAGGGCGGTGGGTGATTCCTCCGCTTGTGCCTAAGAACATCTATAGGGACGCCAAGTAACTGTCTATCAACTTTCTTCTGTAAAGTATATCTTATACCTGTTTGTCTGTTTGGGCTTTAGGAATTTTTAGTGAGTGTTGTGTGGTTTGTCTGTACTTAGTGGGCCTTTAGGTGTCTGCTTTGTAATTTTGGTTGACCATCAACCTCAGACTTTGTCTCTTGTTTTGAATCTATGGCTAACACCTCTTCGAACACCAACCAAGAGATCCCCTTGCAGGGAGATCCTTGTTCTATTCCTCTCACCGGGAATGTTGGTGTTCCCTTGATGGCCACCTTGAATCTTTCGGGATTCACCCTAGGGCTATCGGTGTGGTTTTTTTCCACTCCAACTGTCCTGAATGCTCCTGATGCTTCTCAAGTGAGCTCTTTATATCAAGAGCATCAAAACATTGTCTTCCCTTCACCTGTAGTTAGTTCTCCTCCTCCTACCTCATGCGGTGAAAGTACTGATACTAGTAACTGGCAGTCTAAAAGGAGTAAAAGAAGGAGTAATAGGAAGAAAGCACATAAGCAAGGGGGCACTTGTTCAACCTCTGCAATTCAATTTGAACCTCATCATCCAGCCACTGGTGATCATGCTAGTGGGATCCTTCCAACCTTTCCATGTCATGTCGGATCCTCTCACTCAACCTCTTTTGTTCAAGCTGAGTGCATCCATTCAACCTATGGTGTTCAAGTTGAACCTCCACATTCAACCTCTGCAAGTCATGTTGATATTCACCATCTAGCATCTGTTAATCATGATGGTAGGATCCTTCCAACCTTTTCAGGTCATGTCGGATCTAGTCTCTCAGCCTCTGTTGTTTATGCTAAAGACACTCGTTCAACCTCTGGTTTTCAAGTTGAACCTCCCCATCCAACCTCTGTTGTTCAAGTTGGACCTATCCACCCATCCTATGTTGTTCACGCCGGGGGCACACACTCAAATGCTGCAAAGCATGTTGATTCTAACCATTCAACCTCTGCTGTTCATGTTGATGGTGCTCGTCCAACCTCTGCAATTCATGTTGGACCTAGTCTCTCGGCCTCTGCAAGTTACGCTGGGGGCAGTCTTTCAGCCTCTATGGTACACGATGAAAAAAATATGTCAACTACTGCGAGTCATGTTGAAACTGTTGACAAGACTACCCGTTCAAAACATAAGCCCAAGTTTCCTTGTAAGCTTTGTGAGGGAGACCACCTTACTTATAAATGCCATTTTATTGCGGAGGTGCGAAGAGTTTGGAGTCATGGTCATCCCGTTTTTGAACATTCTATAGTCTCTCAACAACCAGCCTCTCTTAGTGAGGTTGGACCCAGTCACCCAACCTCTGTAGTTCATGCTTGGGGCAAACTCTCATCCTCTATAGGTCATGTTGAGAGAAAACAATCAGCCACTGCTAGTCATGCTGACTCAGTTGAGAAAACTGTTCATTCGAAGCATCATCTTAAGTTCCCTTGTGTGTTATGCTAGGGAGATCATCTTACTCACCTATGCCCTCCTATCGCAGAGGTGCAACGAATGTGGTCCAAGACTCATGGATTTTCTTCTCAAGAACAACCTATAGTTTCTCAACAACTTACTCAACCTCTGGTTGATCAAGTGGTCGATCCCACTCTTCTTTTGGAGAGAGATCCTCATGTGATTGAACCAATGTCATCTTTGGTCAATCCCACTCTCCCTTCGGAGAGTGACTTTCACGAAGCGGTTGAATCGATTCCATTGTCGATCAATCCCACTCTTCTTTCGGAGAGTGAAGTGTCTACTAGTCACATTTTCTTCACTGCCAGTTCAGAACTTAATGAACAAGGGGCCACTGAACTTGTTTTGGATCAACCCCCACCAAGCTCTCAAATTGCTTCCTTTGATTGGGATAGCCTAGTTGAGCCGTGCCTTCCGTCTAATGAACCTTTCCAGATAAAGGTCAAATTTGAACCTTATACGATTGCTCGTTGTATTGTTGATGAAGGAGCCTCAGTTAGTATTTTGTCTACTCGTGCTTGGTGAGGCATGGGATCTCCCAGCCTTGTGTCAACTGCTAGTTAGTTACTGGCATTTGATAGAATAACTTGTATAGCCTTGGGAATTCTTGCTCAAACACCTGTTACTTTGGGTGGGAAGACCGTCTTAGTTGACTTCATGGTGATAGAAGACCCCTTGGACTTTAATATGCTCCTTGGACGTGATTATGTCTATGCCATGCAAGCTGTGGTGTCAACATTCTTTCGTGTGATGTACTTTAATCATGGCGAAGAAATTGTCACTATCGATCAGTTGGATTTTCTTGATCCTTCTCCTGACCCAATTAGAGACCAGGTCTTTCTTTTATTGGTTCCCAGTGTTTCTATAGACACTAACCCACCACAAGTGAACTATGTGGCCTCTTGTCCTTTGTGTTCAATTGCTACTGAGAAGAAGCCTCTGTTTTCATGCTTACCTTCTCGAGAATTGGTCCCTACAGTTGAATGGGTGAGTCATCCTATACAGACTGTGGAGGCTTATCTCCACTCCGTTGATCCATTTGAAAGTTTAGACATGTGTCCTATCTCAGATGATCCCCTTCCTTGGGATGAAGTCTTCCTAGAGTCTTTGATACAGTCTAACCTTCTTTTGGATGTCGGTTCAGTTGTGACTAAGTCTAACCCTGATTTGCCTAGTAAGCCTGACCTTTCTTCTTATTTTGGTATTGTTGAGTCTCTTGACTCTTCCTTTGAATAGCAAGTCAGTGATCCTGATGAGTTTGATTTTTCTTATGAATTTTTTGACTCCTTGGATATTGCCTTTGTTCCTGCAGACTCTATCTCCCTTGTTGATTTTTTCTCTCCTTCTGAGGTTGATGTTACTGATTATAAACCCTCGAGCCTTGGTGCTATAGAATCTTCTTCGGTTGATTCTGCCTTGACTTTACCTTTTATAGAAGATAGCAAAGTCACATGTGTTTCTGCCAAAGTGACCCCCATCGGATTTTTTCTTTGGACTATGATCCTGATGTTGTTGTTTCTTAGAGACAGGATTCTTAGTTGGATTCACAACTATTTACTGGCCTCACCTTGTGCTTCAAGTTGTAATTGCATTTGCATGTTCCCTGCTCACGCTTATCAGCCTGATGTTGGCTTCCACGCTTTTAGCTCATTGTATAAGCCCTCATCTTTGTTCTCATCGTCGCTAAGCATTGTATCATTTTTCCTTTGCAACTTGACTCCATTTACCTTGAGGATACATTCCCCGAGTGTATTTATATTGCTCGCTTTCCTTGCATTATGCATAAGTTTGTTCCTTGCGCTTGGAACTAGTTTCGCCTGCCTATGACACTCGTCTCCTCGCATTTAGAGCATTCTTTCTGCTCTCCTTCGAGCTCGTTAAAAACAGTAAGGAGGCTGCGAGTTGACTTTTCCAGACTAGTTAAAACTTCACGGGAAAGATTTTGAGTTTATTTAGGCCCAAGTCTGACTCCTCAAAATAGACTTGACTGCCGAGTAAACTTGTCCATTCAGGCTCGTTAAGAATATGTGAACGGGCATCCACATTGGTGGTAGGTTATCTCTTTCTCGGACCATGTGGAATAATATGAGAAAGGAACACTCTCTTTTCTATTTGAATTGAGAAGAGTATTCTCAGGCATAGGTTTATCTCTTTTTCGGACCTGAGGGACTAAACTTACAGAAAAGGAACCCCCAGTATGAGCTTAGTTTTCTCTTTTTCGTGCTCTGGACCAAAACATGAAAAATATTTCGAGTGTACTTTATGTTTTTGTCATGATCGTTAAACCCTAAAGAACAAAACATCGAGTTTATTGTTGTAAGCTCCATTTCTCGTAATCAAATGGATCTTTCCGAGTGATCTTGCCTTCCTTCACACTCGTAAAACTCAGGCTATATGCTGCTTTTGAAGGAGCGTTGGGTAGGTGGTAATTTAACCTTTTTCGGACCTTCCTGACTAAGTACGAAAAAGGTGCACCTTTTCTTCTTCGAAAGTTAAGAGAGTTCTTCTTTAGTTTGTTTTATACGTTTTCGGCCTCAGGAGACTAAATTGTACGAAAAAGGACCCCCCTGGAGTCTTCTTTGGATTTTTCAGATTCTCTAAACTATGAAAACACCATCAATCATGTACTATTTCGGGATCGTAAAATCCACGAATCAGTGCCTTATCAAGAATTCTTCTTTCTTTTCTTCGAGCTTGCCAAAAATGAAGATGGTCCCGAGTTTGCTTTCTTGGACTCGTTAAACCTTTACAAGAAAGAGGGGAAGGGGAGGTTTATTTCCATGTCTTTTTACATTATGGCAGCAAGTCTTGTTTCCTTGAACAAAGCACCGGTTTTGAGTCTATCAACAGTTGGGTCCTAGTATTTTGACCTTATCCTGATTCAGAGTTTCTTACTCCTCCAGTTGGTCTTTTTCCAATTATATGGGGAATCTGTCAATGTCTCCTACATTGCAGATTTGTTTCATTGGTCCTTTTGTGTCAAAAGTTTCCTAAGTCACTTTTGTGTCGTGCTCACTGTTCAAGGATTAAACCTTTGTTGGTAATTCTACAGTTCCCTTGACCTTTTGTGTCGGCCATTCCCTGGTATCAGTTCATTACATCATGTCTTCAGCGGTCCTTTTTGTGAAATCCAGTACCAATTCCAGATCCAATTAGTCTTTGACTTACCTTGTGTTGGATGATGAAGTATGCCTTAATGCCTTCCTTCCAACGGATCTCTTCCTATCAACTGCAACACCTCTTGCTATGGGAACAAGATTTAGAGTTTTATGACAGTACCTTGGGAATTGTTGTCCTCAATGGCAATTTCTCTCGCTATTGGGTAGTGGGGATACCTTAATGTCTCCTACTCAATGGATTCTTCAATTGTTCGACTTCAAGTCCTTGTAATCACACTTGTTAGAATGTACTAGGTACCTTGGGAACCATTTTCATGAATGGTGGTTTCCCTCGCGTTTATTAATGGTTCTCCTTATTGACTGGTAATCAAACGGTTTCCTCCATGTTCGACTTTAGCTCCTTTATTCGCATGGTTAGGATTCGTACCTTTTTTGGGCGGTTTGGATTGAAGACCTTGGGGCCGACAGTAGCATCCTCATTTTTTGCTATTTCCCAAGTTGCGCAAGACCTTGTTATATTTTATATGACATTTTGCTGAGACATAGATCCACCTTGTATTTTTTGTGGCTATGATCGATTGTTGAGCATGGATCCACCTTGTTCATTTGTGGCCATGGCTCCTTTAGATTTGATATGGCGTCTTTTTGCATATTGAGCGACCATGATAGTTTCTTCAGTTATACATATGTTGGATCTGCCTTTATATTTATGGTGATGTTTTGTACATGGACGTGTATGTCCCAGAGATCAGTTTTTCTAACATTTATCTCTCTTAGAGGTACCTTTGCTCGAGCCTTTCGATCTTGGATTCTCTGCTCTCTCCATACTCAGCTGTTTCCTTTATAATGTATTTCGGCTATCATATTTCCCTCTAACCTCACACATTAGGGGGCATCTATTATAGCCCAAAATGACACATCTCTGCCTATGACCACTTTCCCACGATTTCATCGCATGTCGGCACTTCATTGAAAGTCAATGAAAAAACACCTATCTTGGAGTACCCATATTTTGAGTTCTGTAACTCTATTTGACCTCATTTATGCACCGTTGGAAAGGTATTTCAGTTAGCTAAAACTTTCCAGAAGACACCAAAGTCTAAGAATGCACAAAAATACCTTAAAATGTGTTTTTTGTGTATTCGCGACTCTCCTTATATGCAAGTTGTGAATCATTCACGAGTCTCGTGTATTACAAGTCACAAATGCATATATTCGCGGGTTTCTCTTGTGCAAACTCACGGATAATTCACGGGTTGTCCTCCTTCATAGTTGTGAATGTGTCCCTCGACATTTAAACATAAAAACACGCCTTTTGGATTAGTTTGGGTAGTTTTCCAACTGACTTCTTCAGTTGTAACCACTTTGGCTTCGCCCCTAACTCTTCTTTATCATATAAATAGGGGTAGGGAGGTCCATGAAAGGGGACTTGAATTTCTTCATTGTTATGCTGGAGGAATTGGGACTCTCTTTGCCCACACCTTTTCCCTGGAGGTCTTCCCCTTGTGTTGCAGAGCTTGGAGGCTAAGCTCTTTGGAGAAGAGAAGCAGCAGAACCAGATCAAGGTTTCGTGAGGTGCCAAACTTGAAGAGAAGGTATACTTGTACTTGTTTTCAAGATTAATAAAGATGTGATGTCCTTCTTCTTCCCAAATCATTGTTCAATGTGTGATTGAATCTCTATTTATGATCATATGATGATTTTATTTAGATTATTATTTCAGATTTATTTGATTATCATTTCTTTATATGTGGTCATAATGGTTTGAGGAAGGTATAACTTGTTTTGTAGGTCTCTTGGAGCGAGAGGAGCAAGAAGAGGATTGAAGAGAAAGCTTGGACCATCCTTCAATTAGTCAGGTGTGGACCTTTCTCATCTCTGATCTTGCTTATACATGCTTGCTGAACATTTTGCATCTCTCTTTCAACCCCAGTATGTTGATGGCCTCTTAAACCTTAGCCATAGGATACTTTCCTTTACAACAGTATATGATCCTGCAACTTATCCCATTTTGGCTATGAAATAATAGTTTTTCTCTGGTTATATCATGTTGTATTTTGGTAAGTGTTTTATTACTATATTTCATGAAATTATGATTTTGAGGCCATGCAACCATGGTATTGCCAAAGTGATTCATTACGGTGTTGTTTCTATCAAGAGAATTACGTGATAATTATTTTAAGATGTAAGGTTGTTGTAACTGTAAAATGTTTAGAGTGTGGTGTTTTTATTTTATTCGATAATATATGTGGGTTTACAAGGAGAATCTTTACTCCACTATCGTGGAAGAACAATGGTATGTTTCACTTGTCTCCATTAAATATATCAGGATTTATTTAGATATGATAAATATCTAGTTTATGATTCTTATGCAGTTCTTAACGTAACTTAAGTGGTATTCCTTGTTTTTAATATATTTTATAGTCAAAATGTATAAACTACTTACGACATTCAACAAAGGGGTTACAGCCAGTCAAAGGCATTTGGATTGATTTTCATTAAAAACATGGTTAAGTTGATTTGGTTATGCAAATTCCTGTTTAATCATGGTTGTTAGTAGGTTTTACTATGTTTTTAGTTTTACCTAACCCTTGTTGTAGGAACAAAGGCCTTTTAGGTGTGGAAAGTTTTAATGTAGATGTTTACAGGGTTTGAACCCTCAACTTGTTCATTTCTTAACCTGTTTGTTTGTTAATTTATATACTGCTATTCTTAATACTGTAATAAGTATTTTGGAAATAAATATATGTTGATTACTATTAAACGATAGCTTTTCCTAACTCTATCAGTTGTGTAAATAGTATAGATTTAAATATTGTAATTCTTTAGAAGAAAATAGCCGATACGGTTTTGATTCTAAATACCTTTTTCGTTAATTATACCTCTGTATTACATAAGTAAATTTTCCAGCTGTGAGCTTAGTTGAAATAAAATAAAGTATTTTTTCTTAAATATGGGATAATTTTTATCCGTTAAAGGGTTTCAAACTCTGCTGGAAACTTGGTATTTTAGTTGGTTTAAAGATTATCTTAAAGTAACCCTAAACAAACCTTTAACAAATGCTTACTTAACAGTAAAATGTAAAGTGTAGGAATGTATATAGAATGATACTAAAAGGAAATTCAACATCCTTTATGATATAATAAGAAAACTAATTATGATATTATAAGTATATTTATACAGTATTTTCTTTTAAAGAACATTTACAATATTTTATAGTTTCCATTAAACTCTGTAAAAACTATGGCATACTTCATCTAACAATATACACATAAATATGATCAATATAAATTATTCTAATTAAAAAAAAATTACTAGTTTAGAGAGTCCCTCAAGATTCATAAAACTTTCAGATACTGATAAAGAATAAATTCAAAGATAACAAAAAAATCATCTTACAACTTGGATAACTGTAGAAGGGGGGGAAACACCCAAAGAAGACTATTCCTCCCAACTATCTCTTGAAAGCAGTAAAGATCACTTGCTTTAGGACCCCCCAGCCTGTTCACTAAACCACCAGGACGAATATGTTGTGTAACAACCCACACAATAACTCTCTGTAACTTAGCAAACTCACTTGCGTACTTAACTCTCAACAATTCACTTTATTTATCGTGTCATCGAATTCCCCTTGTGTACCTAACTTTTCATTTTTCAGCAAATTCACAAGCTTCTAATCACTTGCAATAGAATGTAATGAGCCTTTTGCTCCATTCGATGGTATATATATGCTTTCCTAGGTATTTTGGTCATTTTTTTAATTAAATGAGCCACCTTCTCAATTCCTCTTCTAGGGAAACATGGCCACAATTTTAGGTATTTTTCCTCTTGCAAAAACTATAAAGTGTGTTCTATTCCTGCCACCTATCATTTGGCCTTCTAGCGCAAATCAGTCCTCCAAGTGGGTCAGTGAACAGACTTCAACAGTATTCTTTGGATAGGTGTCTCTTATTTTAATTATTTAAATCAATAAAATATTCAATTACAGTCATCCTTGACCATCCTTGGTCATAAAAAATTTACAATATCTTTTAACATAATTTTTTTCTCAAAAAAAAATATTAAAAAAATTCAATTCTAGGTTGGTTACAAACACCCCCTCTTAAGTTCAACGTTGTCCTCGATGTTGCTTAAGTGTCTTCCAAGTCTTCCTGGAACAAAATTGTATATGTCTCCTGCATACGACTCTCAAATTCCCAGGTTGCTTCATCTAGACTAAGGGAGTATTACATTTTGTACCATACATTATTTCAAAAGGACTAATTTTAGCTGAATCCTGGTAGTGATTATCATATGCTAACTCGACTAAGTGTAAATAATCTTCCCATTTCTTTGGATGATCTCTAATAAGCATCCTTAACATATCCTCTAGTACTTGATTTACTCTTTATGTTTGTCTATCTGTTTGCAGATGATAAGTAGTATTGAAATTAAATTTAGTATCTAGTCCTTTAAACAATGACTTCCAAAAATTATCAGTAAACTTAGGATCTCTATTAGAAATTATTACCTTCAGAATTCTATGCAACCGAAAAATTTACTTCATAAAGATTTCGGCATTATTAACAGAATTATAAGTAGTTTGGACAGGTATAAAATTTCCTTCCTTTCTTAGTTTATCTACCACTACCATTATAGAATCATTTTTATTTTTATTTTTAGGTAATCACTACAAAAAATATTGGAATTAGAGTCCATTTTTAGTGTAATTTTTGTTTACATTGAGTGGTCAAACTAGACACTAAATGGGACACAACATGGACAAAACTTAAAGCGTCTCAAAAAACATCTTTTTTGCTTCCTAGATAGCGTCCTTTATGACGTCCAAAATAGCGTCTAATTTTTTGCTTCTAAAATAGCATCCAACTTTGCCTCCTAAACAACGTCGAGGTTTTCTTCCTACATAACGTCATATTTTATTTCCTAGCGGGTTTCTGCGTTTTCTTTTTAAATGAAATCTCTGTTAGCATCATACTTTCATCCTTAATATCACCATGTTAGCATCCAAAGTAGCATCCAAAGTAGCATCCAATATTGCACCACTTTTGCTACCACTTTAGCATCCCATTTTGCACCATGTTTTACTTCCAAATATGTGGCAATTTTCGCTTCCAAATTTGCACCAATTTGATTCCTTTTTTGCATCATGTTTTGCTACCAAAATGACACCAAATATTTCATCTATTGTTGCACCATATTTTTCTTCCGATGTAGCACCATGTTTTGCATCCAAAGTAACATTTTATTTTTCTATGATATCAACGCCATGTTTGGCTTCATTATTAGCACCATGTGTTGCATCATTTTTAATTCCTAGTTTCGCATCTTATTTTTCTACCATATCAATGCCATGTTTGGCTTCATCATTAGCACCATGTGTTGCATCATATTTAATGCCTAGTTTTGCTTCTCTCATTTTTTGGTCACTAATTTAGTCACTTTTAGTAATTTTATATAGGAATTTTCGTCATTTTGTTTGGTCACTTATCTCTTATTTGTTGGTTAATAATTTAGTTTTTTTTTAACCGATATTATAATATCATTAGGGCATGGAGGAATCAAACCACCAACATCCTTCTTGAAATGCAGGAGCTCTTCTATTGAGTTAGCACCCTTTAAGAATTTGGGAACCTAACTTACAGAGTTCTCTATAATGGTAAAAAGGATCAATACACAAATTTGAGTATCTAATGGCCGGAAAAGGAAAACCTTGTTCTAGAGCACACCATCATGATATGGAGGGCATTTTAATTTGTGGGTTTAACAATCCCTAGTTTGACACATGTATCCATTTATTACAAAGTTCTCCATGTGGGGTTTCCTTGTTGGTTACTTGTATGAACACATGTTTTCATTACTATCAGAAATCAATGATCCCCTTTCTTTACTAGAAAGATGCTAACAATCGAACTAGCTCCTATATCTGTTCAATAATCTACTAAAATTAGAAAAAATTTGATTACATGGAAATACACTAAAACTTATATAATCCTATCATGTAACCTATCATTGACATTCGACCTTCTAGATATTTATCATGAGGAACATATCCTCTTACAATATTTAGGCCTTCTAGAGGCTCGATTTACAAGGAAGTCTTCCTAGGAAACAATGCTCATGCATCAAGTTTAAACTTAAAATTTTGTGGCAGCATAATTGATCCAACTGAAATTTTGAGAGTTGAAACATTGGTTTCAAGTTAAAAAATAGATCTTGTTGAAATTCCATAGCACATCGAAACAGTCCTAGTTTGATATCTAACATACCTATAAGGAAAATAGAAAACTCAAATCTCTATCAAAACTACAATTAGATTTTACTAGAAATCAAAACACATCAAACTGAAGAAAGTAGCAGTGAGTACATAGATTTGAAACTCAAAGCACATAATTGTTAATAGTCTTGAAAAAAGAAAATTCACTGACATATTCAAACTCTTTTCTTCACCCACTACTCTAAAATAATGAAATGAATAAAGCCTATACTCCTGCCTTCTCCTTTATAGACTAGGAGGTACAAATGAATCTCGACATATGCACTACAACACCTTAACTAGAAAAAAAACTAAACCCTAGATCTCTTACTATCCTTGGGAATAATTCCCTCAACTTGCATGAAAGAACTATTATGAGGTAGGTTCACGCATTATAGGAGAGTGAAAGTATGCATGCATGCATCTCTCTCTTCTAGGGATTTATACCCCATCTATCTTGGAATGAATGCAAATGTAAAGTGGCCTAATTGTGAATGCAACTACTAACTAAAACAAACTTAGAAATAGGACTGAACTGCTTAATATAAAAAGTATCTAGATTCTAAACTAGAACTACATTGAGAATACCACATTCATGCCTTCTCTATCTTTCTCCTCCATGAATGCTCCTACACCCTTATTATTGTTGCATAGAAATTCTGAAGGAGGGCATACTACTACTGTTGTCATTAATTTTATTGTATAGATTGTTGTACAAAATCCTTGCTTAAGTACCTACACCATGAACCTTCTTTGCATGCATCCAAATATTCTATGCTTACTGTTACCATTAAATGACCTTCTGTTGGACACTTTCTGAGGTACTAAAAGTATAACATGTCTTGTTTTAATGATTGTTTAAGTGGCATAAGTACAACCCAAATTCACAAGTCATATAGCTATGTAAAAAATTAAATATTAAATATCACCTAACATAATAGATTTAAGTTATTGTAAAAGAGAACAACTCAGTCACAAAGCTTCTCTAGAGATTCAAGCAAAGAAGTAATATTATAAAAAGACATAAAGTATTTTTTAAGTTATGGTTTAGAAATTCCAACAAAAAAATAATAGATGGAATAAATATTTGATAAATTCTTCATATAGGACTTGGTAGAATTGTAGAAGAAGATGATCCTGAAATTTTATATTGAAACAAAACTTGATAAAAGGTGGACTCAAATATAAAAACATAAATGTCTCAAATGGGTATAATCTTTTTACAATGCAAGGGTTTCCTTTAATATGAGGATCATTGTGTGATTCATAATATATATACCTCACTTGACTAAAATAATATTTCATAACAAGGGCTTCAAAGATGGAAATCATAGTTGTTAGGAGAAACAATATGACATTGAACATGCTTTTGGAGGTGTTAGTTTGTTAAGAAGGTTTGCAATAGAAGTCAAGGTATTTGTGCAAGCATGTTCACTTATCAACCTTGCTAGTGGGATTATTCTTTGTGGAGATCCTTGTTGCTGCAAAATATAAGGATTGAATTCCCAGTAGGTAGTGAGGATGATTATGTTTGAAGATTCAACCAAATAAGGATTCACTGAAATTAACAAGATCTCAATTTTATGCCCAAATGTAATGTTTAGACATGCATAGGATGCCATAAAATGGCACTGCCAAGCCATTTTTATTCCAGAGAGAAACAACTGATCCCAAAAGAATCATATCTCTATTAAAGCTTCCCATAGAGATCACAATGCTGTCCAACAGAGACACTCATTTATGACCAGCAGAGACAACTTCATCCCACTCCAAATTAGGACCAAGAGGATGACTCAACAAATAAGAATGGGTCATACAAACTGCCATAAAACATAACTATGGACCAAGACACTTGAAATGTTGTTTCAACTTCGAATAAGATGATTATGAAATTATTTATTTTACTACATTGTCCAAATAATGAAAAGAACCATTGAGTTAAAGTGTTTTCTATGCACCCTAAAATAAAAGTACACAAAGTTCATTGTTAACTCAACATTGGCACGTGTATGGGAATGGGTAGAAATGCAAGTCCTATTGGTTATGTAATCCTTCTACCACAACCACATATCACAGATCTGTGATTGAAAAGTGAAATAAAAATATATAAACTCATCTTGCAAAACCTTTTGACCATTTTACCATAGCTATTTATGTTTTCTCTTTCAATCATAGAGAATAATGCCATTCTCTTATTTCATGTTGATGAATACTAGTATAGAAGTTAAATTTGTAGATTTCACTGAGTTCGTAATGTCATAGCTCAGGTTCATAAGGTCACATCTAGCAGTGACACACAGTCACAGTAGAAGTGACACTCAGTTATTCCTAGAAGAGACACAATCATGACTTGTAGTGACACACAATCATACTATCAAACACACTCAATTATACCCAGCACTGACACATAATCACACTAGCAGGGACACTCAGTTATGCCCAGAAGAGACACAGTCATGCCCAACAATGACACACAATCAACTGCTCTTTCAACCCTTGTGCAATCAGTAGGATGTCCAATTTTTCATACCTTTGGTATTTTATCAATGAAATCAAGTATCTAAGATTAGACACCTAACACCCATATTAGTGCTTATTTATGTTTCCCTGGGATTGATTGTAGCTGGAGACAATATTCTTTACTTTTGGGGTATCCCATATATGCATGTTTCAACCTATTCTCTTCTTTGTTCAAGTCAATTGGACTTAAATGTTGTATTTGCATTCATCTTTAACAGGAAAAAGATTACCCCATTTATCTTGAATTCTCTTGTTTTTCTTTCTTTGAGTGCAATAATGCTTGGGATTCATTCAGATAGTGGCATGCATGAGGGAGTGAATACTGGCAAGTACATAGTAGGATTCATTCGCAATGTTGTAGCTTCTGCAATGTATGGACCAATTCTTCCATTTATGTAGCTTGTATTCAATAGGGTTTTAAAGAAGGAGACTTTTGTAGAATTTTTGGAGATACAAATTTTCACATCCATAGTTTCCACTGTGGTGTGCATAATTTGATTGTTTGTTGGTGGGGAGTCCAGAGATATGAAAGAAGAGGCTGATATTTTCACAACAGGGATATTTTCCTACTACATGACATTGACATGGTTTAGAATAGGATGGCAGGTTTTGTTGTGGGTGTAGTGGGTTTGATATATTTGGTGTCTTCCTTATTCTCAAATGTCTTTAGCACTCTGGCCCTACCCATTGTGCCCATATTATCAGTGGGTTTCTTCCATGACAGAATGGATGCTCTGAAAATTATTTCGATGTTTTTAAGCACATGGGGATTTGTTTCCTATGTATTTAATGGGTGCATATTAAGAGATAGTTGAGAAGATTAAGACAACAACAAAATATCTATAGTGAAGAAGTGTGATGTTCTGAATTCAGTGAAATAAGGAGAAGACTATACAGGTGTAGTCTTAAGAAAAATAAAATAATTATCAATTTTTCTAACTCTAATTCTTCATTAAGTCAAGAAATACAATCAAGGTATGTAAATATAGTATTATATTTGAATACTATCACTTAAGATCAAATTCTGAGACTCATTGACTACAGGGAAAGACCATTATAAGTCTACCCTAGTCAATTTGTTTGGAATATACCAATTAATACTATGATGTAAGTATGCAACAAATATTCTGCTAGTAGAATTACAATTTGATAACATAAACACAAAGACACATGGCTATCATTCAAAAGAGGGTGTCACTCAACATAGACATCAGGATAAGATCTAAGATACATTTCCGAAGACAAAAATCTGATCATTTTGGTAAAGGTTTATGTATTCAAAGACCGAGAAGAAGCACCTTTCAAAATATAAGATACAAGATATTTTGGGTACAATAACAGACTGTAGAAGAACATAGAAAACATAGTAGACAATTGAAGTCCAGATTATGATTTGCAGTAGTATACATGTAAATTTTTCTCTAACCATGGATCAGATCCTATGGTATGCAAGTCTAGTACTTCTAATTTTTGTTTGATATGGACAGGGGTTATTGCCTATAGGAAGGCTCTATTTTAATTATTAGTGGATAGGTTTTAGACCATCACCATGACCTCTATTATCTACTTGTCAACTGAGAATGAAGATCGAGACTCTAAATTTCAATAGGCCAAAGTTTGACAGTCCTAAAGACTGTGTATCTGCTGCTCAAAAAGATGAATTAGAACTATTATAGTTCAGATTTGTGGGTTATAATATCCTTGTGAATTTTAAGGACACAAGGGTGTAAAATATGAGCTTAAAAAGACATCTTGATGATGACCTTGTCAGGTTGTAACTTTAACCTTGTCATGACGATGATCTTGCAGTTGTTAACTTAAACCTTGATAATGAAGAAGCCCGCATGCACATACAAATGAAGTCATCAATCATCACTTTCATTTTGAATCACTTGCTGATCACATGTTGGATTTGATTGACCCCTCGCAATCAGCTAGTCTGCAGTATAAACAACACACTTTTGATACATTTTTTAGAAGGAAAGTGTAGCTATAGAAAACTATCTTACTATTATAGTTGGAAGCAACCAAGAGCCTATAGTTTTAGGAATTTTTTGGGATGAAAGAAAACTGTTTTAGCGATGAATAAACCAAGGTTACTTGGGAGCAAGAGTAGTAAGCGAAATTTTCAAAAGCTTCCGGTTTGAAAACATTTCAGGAGCGCTTTTTATATAATATATATTTTGATGCATATATGCTAACAAATGCGTGTAGAATGTTGAATTAGTCATGGAAAAAATAAAAACATGAGATAAACCATAACATGATAAATCATAATACCATATAAACATCATTCATCAACCATCAATGATTCAATCAATTATTATATACTAGTGAATTCGTCAAACATAGGTCCCTTATCCATAACATCAAGCTTTCAACCTTATAGCTTCAGATTTCAACTTCAAACCTCAAACTTGAATATCCATTTTATGCATTTCTATTTATTATGTAGTCCACATTTTTTATTTACATGTTTTCTCTTGAATATTTAGGTTGGAGCAAGGGAGTTGTGGCTTTGGGAACGGTATAATTCTCAATTGTGTTAGACAAGATTGTATGATGTGGAAAAGTCTTAAGCTTGACTACAAGCAAGCTAACAAGGATATGAATATGACCTATGGATAGGAAGACATTCTTAATAACTGTACATATTGTACTCTGTGCCCCTATCATCATTTGTATATGCACTAAGGACATGCTCTTTGAAAGAGAGATATTATGGATTTCGAAAGGGTTTTACATGATTGAACCATTCATTATTGTAGGATTATGTTCCAGTCTCAATCTTGTATTTTTTATCATCAAATAACTATAAATAAGGAATATTTTCTAGAGTCATAGAATGGATGGTGTTTGCAGTTAAATTTTTTCTCTAAATCTTTTTTTTCAATGCCAAATTGAAGAATGTATTTGAACTGAGTTGAGTACTAACTTCTTCCTCCAAACATTTTTTACACCTAAAAATGCTGTTGCAAGTCAAATGTATCAAGTAACTAAAAATTAACCAGCTTATCTTCAGTCCTCAAGTGACAATATAAGATAGAGCCACCAAGTTAGTGTGAGACTTGAATTGATATGGATTTCATAATTAATGTTTTTATTTGTCTTTCATTACTTGTTTAAATTGTGAGTTAAATTATACTTTGAATGTTATAAATGTATTCCCTAATTTTGTGATGTTCTTGTATTCTATTTGATGTAGTCTAAGTACATGTGATTTAAATAGGATTGACAATGCATGGATGTTATTAGCAGGGATAATTTTAGGGGCGAATTTTAGCCCAGTGGGCTATTTTTCCAGGTTTTTCTCCCAAAAAAGATTCACCATTTTGCATTTTGTGAAGCTCTGTTTCATTCAATTTTGATGGGGTAAACTTTTTTCACCCTAAAAGTCGCCAAATTATTCTATAAACGATATAAATTCCTTGGAAATTAAAATATTTTTTGAAAAATATCACCAATCATTTTAAAGTTGGCGTTTTAAGAATTGGTAATATTCACCAACATTTATACACTTTTAAATAAGTATGGTTCCTTAAAATCATCCCTGGCTATTAGTGGACAAAGGGACTTGGGGATCAAGAATATCTGAGAAGCCAAGTAACCCTTAATTTTTACTAAACATGATTACTTGGTATCATGTCAGGGCATGTTGTTTGAAGCACACATAGCATTAAGGGGATGCTGGGGAATTTGTGGGAAATGCTTGCTTGTTGGGAGGTATCCCTCTGTTCATGGAACGACTGTAGTGGGGACATCACCCCCAACAAAAGATAAAATAAAATAATCTATTAAATGTGATTTGATACCACAGCCTTAATTTCAAGCATTAGGAATGTTCATGTTCCAGATGCAAACCATTAGTAAAGCATACCTGAATATGGATTCTGGAATTATGACAAATCGTTTCCTCTATGCGTTTTTATTATGTATTATGTAGTAATTTGAAATTAACACTTCCTATTATACTAATTGGAAGATAATGTGGCCTTTGGGGAATGGTGTACTAATGTGGCCTATTGTACTAATTGGAAGAATATGTATTATATCTTCGTAGACACCAATATTGCAAAGTGATAATGATGTTGGAGAAGAGGGCTTTATTACACACATCTATGCATAAATTTCCTTTTAATTGAGTGAAGTGAGAAAGTCCTTTTGACAGAAAAAAAAAATTGAATACAAAGAAGACTTTGAACGAATTTGTGGAGATGTTTTCACTTTATCTCCACCTATATCACCAGGCATTGTAATTTTTAGTATTTCTTTATTCTGTCTAATTTGTTTTGCTAGTAATTGTACTGAAATAAATAGTTTTATTGTAACTACTTTTATGAGGTTGGAATTTTTTACTCGATCAATTGTTCACTTCTTGATTTCAAACCATTTTATCAGTTACTCTACGTTGTATATAGGCATGTATTGCGCTACTACTCTGGTGAAGAGGATGTCTTAGGTGATTCAGATTGATCTTATGGTTGATCTCTACATGTTTTTAAGTGAGATAATTTCCACTTGCTTCCAATAAAATTTGTTTGAATCTAGCATAAAGGATACTAAATTTATATGAAGTAGAAACCAAGCATACAACATGGGCATAATGGATGGATAGCTTCAAAGAAGCATGAATTCGTGATAGATATTGATAATTTCTTCCAGTTCCATAGCCAATTGATTACACATAACCCATTTCAGTTGACCCAGAACAATCAAATCCAACACCCACCAATTATTATGTATGTAATATGAGGAATGAAATAGAACTAATAAATAAATTGAATAAATGTAAAATAAAATTCTGCCTGGATTTAAGGAAGGATATTTAGATCGCATTTCACATATGCAAGCTGGCATTGGCAGTAGTACACAATGTCTAGAAGTTCTTAGATAACATTTCACATATGCAAGTTAGCAATGGAAATAGTACACATTGCCTATAATGTCCTGAATAACATTTAACATACGAAAGCTAGCAATGGCAATAGTACACCGTGCCTGTAACTTTTATGGAATAGTATTTTATTATCATTGATATCATTTAAGTATCCACATGTCACTTCAAAAGACTTTGTATATTAGTTATTTTTAATTTTTTTTATTAAAAAAAACATAATAATGATCATGTCCATTTTGTTATGTAATCAAATAATAGATAAATAATAAATAAAAGAATTTATAATATAATAAAAAATAACTATGTTAAATAATAATTAAACGAATTGCAGTAGTAGCCTTAAAAGTACATATATGCTTCCTAGGTTCTTAAGAATCAATTTGAAGTTTTTTTAATTTATAGCTAGCATAACACCAACATAGCCAACATGAATTGGGGAGGTTTCTTCGTTAAAGATTCTATTTTGGAGGCGTTCTTCTAATAATTGTTTTGTTTTGCATATATGAGAAAGGTGTTGCCAAGAAATGTTGAAAATAAATCTATCTTTCCCATGAAAATACCTGTTACTCCATATGAGCTTGAGTAAGATTAAAAAACAAGTATTACTCTGGATTTCCATTACAGTGTGGAATTGAATACTGGATCCTGATTTGAGGAGAAAATAATGGAGTAATATAAGATCTATCTTTATGATGCAATGGGAAAGAATATCCATGATCAATGATCGAGCTCAAGTGGAAAAAGTATGAATCAATTTAAAAAATTTGAAATCTTGAGCATCGTAAATAACAGTTATAGGAAACAAATAAACCAGTACAATGATATTTATCAGTCACTACAATCAGATCCATCAACCTACAAGATAAATGAAGCAAATGGAATTTGAAACAAGTTAAAGACAAAACCTGAAGTGATTGTCCAGTGACAGAAATAAGGTTAAAAAATATTTAATAATATGCATTCATCTTATACTGAAAACTGAAATTTCAAGCATATTTATAGGAAATTTCAATGGATGCAATACTTGTAAACTCTCAAGATTGTTGGTGACCCCATCTTGTATTTGTCCAAGCCTACAGTAAAATAATTCAAAGGCAATAAATTAGTTGAAACCATTTTTACCACATAGTGTAGAAACAATATTAAACGGATTCTCCATCCAAAAGACAATTAATTCATTAAAATGATGGGCATAATGGATATAATATTTTAGGATTTTCAAATCAACCAGGAAACAAAAATTTTGAATATTTATAATGGAAGAGTAACCAAGCTTTTCCAATCACCTTCTCCATTGAATATTTTCACAGAAATTGGAGGTAGTTGATGAAATTTTTAGAATTTTAGGGTATTTGGTGAAAAGACCAAAAACTGATGTAAGAGAATTCCCATGTGTATGAAAAAACTATTATTTTAGCATGTCATTGCCATTAAATCTGCATATGGTAAAGGAAAAATTAAAAAGGATGAAATTTTTGTCCACTATACTTCTTTTGCATTCAGTACATAGCTCATAATGTTTCCTAACCTAGATCCAGGTAAATACTAGATGCATCAAAAGTTTGTACTTTAGAATAGCCACCAGCATTAAGAACAATACTTGGAAATTTCTCTCGTAGGGAAATAAAGGAGTATCTGAAGAGAATTAGAAATGGTTGGACATTCAAGGTTATGGACCAGATGTAGAAAAAAAACACTAATTTCAAACCCTAATTTCTTTTCTTTTCTTTTGCAGCTTTGATGGTATATAAACTATATTCATTTATAGGGACACTTGGACATTCTCTTACATCTTTTCCTTTCCTTTAATCCATATGTTAATTTGGAAAACTTGTACCCAACTAATGGATTTGTTGCAATAATTGAATTTCACGTCCCCCTTCCCCTCCCAAATCCTTGCAATGGGTCCAAGAAGAGTCCCTCTCTATAAGTGCTCCCTACTCCTCCCTTATTCCATGAATAATCCAAGCACCCACAAACATGGGAATCCCATCAAAGGGAATGGAGATAAAAATAACAAGGCATCAAGGTTTCCTAGTAACTCGGTGTTCTCCGTGAATCTTTGAAAATCATGCCATGAAATCCAAGTTTTCCATCATGTTCCCAACTGTTCATTCAATTTGGATGAGAAATCAAGGGTTATTCCACTGCAACGTTTATCCTCCACATATTGCATCTAGTAAAAACAAATCACGAGTTACAAGATGATGAAATGAAAAATTGGCATTCGTTGAGGTTTCACTAAGGACCAATCCACTTCCTTCAATGTATATTCTTCCTCTGGTTCCATATCCTTACTATTGCAACTCTGATCCATTACAGAGGCTATGCATAACATACAACCCTACCCCCTATTCTGGGATGCATCCAATCAAAATGTTGCATGTACTTTTAGAGATATAGACGATGGTCATGTTACTGATAGCTGAGATTGAAGAGAAGGAAATTGGGAAAAGGCATCTCCAAGATCTGGAACTTGAAACAACCACTACATGAATGTGGATCGACCTTGCTTGGATGCCCTAAAAATTTGCCCAGATTTGGAAAGTGAAACCTCTCACTAAGCCTACTGTTCGGAGGTCCAAAGAAATATGAGAAGTATGTAATGATGCTCGAAATAAAAGTATCATAAAAACTAATAATCTCCTGAAATTTTTTTTCCCTCAAAATGGCTAGAAATAGCCCCATAACTTGTGATTGAGCACATACAGAGACCAGTTTTAGAGTGGACGCACCTTGCCTTGTTATCTCAGACTGCAGCATATATGAGCTTCAATCTCAGCCTTTCATCTACCTATCCAGGTTGTATATCTAGTAGGCTATATTCCTCGGTCACATCGCACTTCATACTTTTTCCTCAGTTTGGAGAATGAGTTGCTACGCCCTTTCCCTTAGTCCCAACAAATGTGAAGACGTTGCTAGATTTGGTGGTATTTTCCCTCATTTTGTAATATTTGAAATGGAAACAAGTAACATATATCTCATCCATTGGATCACTCAAGACTCATCTCTTAAGAGAAATTCGACTATCATGTTAACAATTTAACTGTGTAAGACAATCATGCAAAGTTCAAAATATTTACAAAATTTATGTTATTTTTCGAGTAAAGTTAAAAATTTATGTTAGAGAAAAGTTCAAAATTTATATTATTTTTCCACAAAATATATATCAAATAATAGTAAGTTATGAAGGAGATTTGGACTTCATATTAATTTTATTGTATAGTTTTTTTTTTATAGTGATATTTTTTGGTATCATTTCTTAGTTTGAAGATGGTAATCTGGAGAAATGTTGTAGTTGTAGTTTTGACAATTTAACCAAGTGGGTATCAAGTGATGTTCACAATATTGACAAAAATAATTAACTTAAATATTGGATCTTGTGATCTCAGTTTAGAGATTTGACACTCTAATCTCGCCCTTTATACACAATAGTCAACCATTGGAGCTAACTTCACCTTAGCGTCAATTTTAATTAGATTGATATTCATTCATGTAAATTTCAATTTTGATATTTATAAAAAATATAACCTATATATTTGTTTTCCATTTAGTTAACCATTGGATAACTTCACTTAAATCATGGTCAATTTACCTATGGTTCCATTCATTATTTAAATTTGAACCCTTCCAAAGGGTTTTAGTCCATCCCAGAAGTGTAAAGTTAAAAATGTCCTCTAAAAAAAAAAAACTGAATTTACCCGTCCAATTAAGAAGGACATAATTTATATCAACATTTAGAAAGAAAAGAAACATTGAAAATTACCCATTTATGTTAATTTCTCAAGGTGTTGAAATTCCTATGCTATAAAGTTTGATTTGTAATTCAGAATATTGGAAATATCATAAATTATAATCACTGATTCACTCACATCACACACTCTATTCTTATCTTTGTAAGATGACAAGTGATGACTGGCCGCTACGAGTCACTGACCATCGGGATGTCACTCTAACCCCAAATTCACTTGGGAATACAATCTAAGGTGTGACAATGTGTCAGCAACTACGTTTGTAACAACGAATAACAAATACTAGTCTACTACTCGGCCTGAAACAAGCCCAAAACTTTGTGCCTACTACCTATGTGAACCTAGCTACCAATGTCCACTCATTTTTCATCAAAATGATATTCAAATGGTTGGTTTCATGAGTCCTCCTCTACAAGACTTCACTTTCATGAATATCATGGACTCACAACAACTATATAAACAACACTCAATGCTATTGAACTACAAATAATGGCATGCAACTAGGATCACAAACTATGCAGAGGTTGATTTATGCATTGATATAAAGAGGGGTCACTGGGAACATGACATGAAGAAAAAATGAGTCCGAAAAAACATTTGGACCAAAGCAACACAATGATTATGAATAAAATTAAATTTAAAAAAACAACTTTTGGCTCAAGATTAGTCTTCAATTTGATGGGTGGCATGATCATGATGTAATCTCCTTTCATCCTTCCAAACATTTTTGGTTTCTCACAACATAAGGAATTTGATAATCTTTTATAAATTTGTGTAATAACAATTATATATTGGTTTTTTTATTTTTTATTTAGATTTAATAAAAAACAAATTTTAAATATTAGTTTTTTAATTTTAAATCAATCAATATAGTAATGAGACAAATCTTGAATGTGCTACATATGTTGAACTCAAATAGAATAAAAACTATCTCTATGTTGAATGGAGGTCTAGACAAGGATTTCAATTTAGAATATTCACAAACAAAAAAAAACTTTTTGTTCCCACATATTGCAAATCAATGACATTGGTTTTTATTAATGCCATTAAGTCATAAAAATGTTGTCGAGGAAAAGTGAATTCCATTGTCAAGTACATCATACATTGCATCAACATCATCATCATCATCATCAACTTCAATAAGTACATCATCAAAAAATCATGGTGATCATCATCTTAAGTAGATCATAATAATCATAGCAATTCATCTCAACCTCATTGTTATCATCTTAATCATCATCATTAATATGATCACCATCATCCATCATCAACAAGATCATCCTCGTGCTTTTATGGTGATTCAAGTTCCATTAGGGTCACTCAAATATTGTTAGGGATAATCATATGCCACTACGGTCATATAGGGGATTTTATGGTCAATTAAATGCCATTAGGGTGAATTATGTTTTCATTAGGGCCAATCAATATCAAATAGTGTTATACTCACATGCATCATCATTATTGACATTGACATCATCGATGTCAACAACATCCTATTAGATATTGTAGAAATCATCATTTCCATATTTATCATTGTCAATATGCATCATCATCATCATCATCATGTCATTAGGCACAGTCCACATATGAACATTGATAAGGAAGTTTTGGATGACATATATGTTGATAATAATGTAAATTAAGAATTCTAATTTTACAGGATTTTTAATCCATATTACTTGAATAACTATGATCTTATTTCCAAATATTTTAAATTGTTTTTTATCACATGGATTTAGTAATTTTGAATTAGTTTCTTGATTTAGGTTTTTTCAAAAGGTTGCTTCTTAACGACTCTATACTTAAATGGAAATGGAAATCACTGTTCAAAATATTCATTTTATCATGGGATTAGAAAATGTTATTTTTGTTTCGATTTATTTTAACCACATCTGTTCCCCTTTTTTTTATAATGCATTAAATAATGAATTTTCAATGATTGTTTAGTTAATATTATGCACACTATTGAATAATTCTATGAACTTTACTATAGTAATGTTCCATCTTTCACTAATGAACAACATTGGTGAGGTAGATAACTTAGTTTTTCAATAACATTTCTCCAATTAATGTGGTTACATATATATAATATTTAATAATTTGTAATAAATTTAACACATCCAACTTATCATTGAAATGTTTTTGAGGACAAGTGTGCCAATTTCAATTACATCATATCTTGCATCATCATCATCATTGACATTCTCATCATCATCAACATCAAAATTAACAAGTTCATCATCAACAACATCTTGGTCATCATCCTCCTGATCAACAAATACATCACCAACCACACCATTGTCATAATCATTGATAGGATTACTCATATGCCACTATGGTTCATCACTAGTCATCACCATTTGGATCCATGCCATGTTGTTACAATCACTCAAATGCCATTAAGGTCACTAAAATGTCATCGACGACAAGTAAATGGCATTAGAGCCATTTAGGTGATAATAATATGTCTCTCATATGTCATTGTGAACATTTAAGTGCCATTAGGATCGGTTAGTATCCAGAAGTATTATGACATGCATCATCATCGTGTAAATCAACATTTTCATCATCATCATCGTCAATTCCATATGGTACATCAACATCATCTTGATCATCATCCTCGTTATCATCATCAGCAGTAGCATTAAGTACATCATCAACAAAATCATTGTCATTATTGTCATTATGGTCACTCATATGCCATTAGTGTTCTTAATCACTCATCACCATTAGGATTGATGTCATGTAATTGTTAAGGTCATTTATAGGTTGTTAGAGTCATTTCGATGACAATAGGGTCGTTTAGATGTCGTTATAGACATTTAGGTGCCATTAGAATCAATTATGATCCAAAAGTTCTACCACATGCATAATCATCATTGAAAAATGCATATTCATCATCATCATACAATAAATCAACATCATTAAAGTTGGTGTAGTCATCATCAATGTAATCATCAATATAATTGTGATAATAATGAGCAAGGAACCTTACTACCTCACAAGAATGGATGATATAGCCTTATACTTATCAAATCATATCCATATGCTCCATCATAATTATTGTAATTCATCATATTCATGTTGTTAGGGCCAATCCGATGCCATTAGGGTCTATCAAATGTTGTTTGGGACACTCAAATGCCATTAGATAAATTTAGGTGACATTAAGGTAATTTACCCCTCATTATGAATGATCATTGACAGTGACATTGATATATCTGACGTTATGTCGGACATTCTCTGAACATAATTCGTAGCTCTAAACCTAGTGCAAATCCTAGTGCGTTTCCTTTCGAAATTTATGGCATTATTCCATGTGTTATACCTGGTTCTATACCTGCCGCTATGTTGGATGTTTTCTAGGTGCAATTCCTGGCTCTATACTTAGCGCTGTGTTGCATGTTTTTCTTGCAAAAATTCATGGTGCAATTCCTATTACTAACACTAGATCAATATATTGTGTTATGCTATTCACGACGTTTTTTTGAAGGATATTATGGGCATTATATGGGATTATTTTTTGGACGCCAATTAGGACATTAATTGGGATGCTAATTGGGATGATAATTGTGATGCTAATTGGGACATTAATTGAGATGCTAATCAACGTCCAAAATAGCGTGAACTTTTGAAAAGGGACACTAATTGGGATGCTAATTGGGATTATAATTGGGATGCAAATTGGGACGCTAATTTAGAGGTTAATTGGGGTGCTAATTAGCATCCAAAGTAACTCCAGCCTTTATAAAGAGACACAAATAACACCATTAAAAGTGTCATCCTGTGGAAAAGCGTCGACTTTGTCCAAAAAATTATGAAAAATACACTAAAAGTGATAGTTGACGCTAAAAAGGAAGCTAAAAGAGACGCTAATCATAGGGTTTTGTTGTAGTGAATCTAGTTACAAAATAAATACTAATAATTTCCCATTTCCATTCTGGAATTGGCAGTTGCTGCAAAATACCTGCTAGGTGTCATTGCTCAGGTTTAACTTGCTGACATTCTATACACCTAGCTATATATTCAACAAATTATTTCTTCATATTAGGCCAGAAATAATATTTTATTAGCATTGTTAACATCTTTTGATACCTGGGATGTGAGGAATAAGGACTTTTATGTAGTTCATTTAAAATCAGCAATTTAATTTCTGATATGTTAGGTACATATAGTTTGTTTTTATACATAATTGAGCTATTTTCATTTAAACTGAAATCTGTTTTTACATTTTCAGATTTGTTTTTTGTTACTTTTTCTCCTAGATTTTGATATTCCTTGTCCATTTTTATCCCTTCTTCCAATTTATGATCTAATTCTGTTTTGTAGTTGCTAATGGTGGCTATAAAATTCAGTCTTTCATTTCTGCTTAAGGCATCAGCCACATAATTTTATTTTCCTTTGATGTGTTTGTTCTCAAAATCGTATTCGCTACGGAAATTTAAACATCTTGCTTGCCTTGCGTTCATATTTTGTTGATCAAACAAGTATTTCAAGCATATTTTATTAGGCATTAAAAAATCTTTTACTGATTAGATGATGCCGCCACATTTTCAAATCATGTATTATGGTAGCCAACTCTAAATCATAAGTGGCATAATTCTTTTCATGTGTTTTTAACTTTCTTGATTCATAAGCTATTGCATGAACTTCCTGTGTTAGTACTCCACCCAAACCTTCATTGCATGCATCAGTGCACACAACAAATTCCTTGTTTGTATCTCATGTTTTTAATATAGGTGCATTAGTTAACAATTCCTTTAATTTATTAAAACTTTCTTCACACTTTAGATCCCATACAAATATTTTTCCCTTTTTTTGTAGGGTGTTATGGGATTATCCCAAATGGCATAACTGCAAACTCATAATTCTGGTATCGGGTTCCAAACGTAGTTTTAAAAATATCATCTTTAATTCTGACTTAATGGTATTTAAATATCAAGTCTATTTTTGAGAATATCGTTTCTCTGCATATCTGTTCGAACAAATAATCTATGCGGGGCAATGGATATCTTGTTTTAATTGTCATTTTATTTAACTAGAGGTATTCTATACATAAACATAATGTATCATCTCTCTTTTTAACAAATAAGATAGGTTCTCCCCAAGGGGATACACTTGATCGTATATAATTCTTATCTATCATTTCTTGTAGTTGTAGTTTTAATTCATTAAGTTCTAATATGTTAATTTGGTAAGGAGCCTTTGAATTAGGTACAAATCCTACTACTAACTCAATAGTAAACTTCCAATTCTCTTTTTGGAGGTAATACTGGAATCTCTTTCGAGAAAAAACCTAAAAATTCATTTAAGATTGGAATATAATTGAATTTTAACATATCTTCCTTGTTCAAGTATTCATCATTTATTACATCCACAGTAAAAACATTAGAACATTTCCGTACAACCTTTTTCATGTGTAATGCCGAAATTTGTCTAGCAAATCATTTTCTAGGTATCCCTTTCACTGTAACTCTTTCTCCGTTATCATCTAAACATGTAAATGTTTTCTCAAAGCCATTCAAAACTACTTTATATTTTTCCAGACAGTCCATACCTATTAAAACATCATAACACTCTAATGGTAATACATTTAACTTTATTTGAGTTTTCAATTGACTCATAAACATTTCATAGTTTTCAACACAATTAATTACTTTTCTTTTGGTTCCTATAGCTAAATGAACCAACCAATACTTTTCAAACTTTTTCAAATGAAAAATGCATTTTTATGCTATACTAGGTGACACATAGCTTGAACTAGCACCTCGGTCAATCAAAATAGAAACATGCTTATTCTGTATCATTCCTTCTATTTCCACCATGGATGTTTGATGATCCGCCTGTCGATTCTCCAAGGCTGCAATAATTCTAGGAATTCCATTTGCTACATCGCCAACCATTTCTTCCTCCTCAATGGTATGTACATTGTTGTAATTTCTCTTTCTATTCGAACAGTCCTTTACATAATGAGGTCCTTGGCATTCCCAGCACTTCATAGGCAATTTTTTTCATTATTTTTAACATAATTATTAGGCATGTCTCTTCCTTTTGGTGTTGTAATGTTTTGTTGTGTTTTACTTTTAAAATATGTTCCTTGATAATTATTCTTAGAAAAATCCTGGGAATTATTTCCAAATATTTTATTAGGCTTAAAAATTTTCCTTCTTTGCTCAAAGTTACTTCTTCTTTTATTTTTCCAGTTAGGTATGCCTTCTCTCTTATTTTTACTTTGTTCGTAACAGAACTTAACTTTTCTCATTGCCTCTCCAAGGGTCTTTGGATTATCAAACTCAATTATTTCTTTGAAACTAATAGGAAAACAACTCAAAAACCTTTGTGTCTTAGGATTTTCTTCAATTATATAGGGTACATATCGTAATAAACTTAAAAATTTACTACTTAATTATTTCATAGTCATTGAACCTAGTCTAAGTTCATAAAACATTTTAACTCTTTGTTCATAAATACTATTCCAATAAGAATTTTCTCTTGAAGTATTTTTTGAAATTTCTTTAGGCTACATATTTTTGTTTAAGTTTTTTAACTCTTTTTATATCATGCCACCAAATGCCATCCTTTTCGTTTAAATTATAGATAGCCATCTGAGCTTTCAGTCTATTTGACTAGTTATAAATTTGGAAGTACTTTTTCATACCTCATAGCCACGCCTTGGCTTCATCACTCTTTTCATCTTCTCCATTGAACATAGGATGTTTTGTCTTTTTAAATTATCATGAGATTTCTTCATAGGGTTTATATTTCCTCTTTCTATGATCACTGTCGATATCACTACTTTCACTAGAATATTTATAGTTTTCTTTGTGTGACCTTAATTTAATTTTAGAAGAAGATTTAATTTCACTATCTGAAATTTTATATTCTTACCTTTACGTTTATATGATATTGTTCCATATTCAATTTCATGTTCCTTTCTTTTATCCTTTACTTTGTTGTGTATTTTATCTAGCAATATCTGATATAGTTCCTCCTGTGCTCTTAAGATTCTATTGTTATCTTCTTTTATAGTTTTTAATTCAGCTCTTAAATATTTTACAGTTTGAAGTAGTTCTTATGATTGATTATTTAATTCCACATATATGTTATGTGGATTATTATGATGGGATCCATTTTCTGCCAATGCTTCTACTCCTTCCATTTTGAGCAAAACACAAATTTATATGCTATACAAAAGTAGTTTTAAAACATGATCAGTATTTTTGTCATCTTGTTTTGTGTGTGAGTTGAGCCAATCTTCAGGCCTAGTGTTTGGAAACTCACTTTGATACCACATGTAACATTTCCAAATTTCATAAAAAGTATATATATTTAAAGGTCTAACTGCAAATACATATAATGTAAACAAATGCCCACTAACCCTTCCTTTATCACTCAACTTGAGTTAGTGTTTTATCTATTGAACATGGCCACTTTGTCACGATACCTTTAAAAAGGAAAATTACCGTTATACTAAGCTAGTGTACTTGTGGTCAAGCCATAGAAAGAAATTCATGTTTAATTATGTGACAATTATGGTTGGTGTTCCTACTGTTATGTTTAATCATACTTTTTAACCCTATAGTGATGCTAGGACAAGGCTTTTTACAGGTCTTACTTATCTCATGGCTAACAAAAAACCTCTTTAAAATTTTGCAGGTGGTAGTGTGGAAAGCTTACCTCATCCTGACTATATCAAACATGAATAAGTAAGGACCTTAAAGGGGGCCCAAGCTATGCTAAGCAAGATCCACCAATACACTATTTCAAGAATCTAATAAATGCTACTTCAATCTAAAAGTTAGAGTAAGTAATTTATAAGTTGGCATGGTGGTATAGAAAGGGTAAATTCGATGGTGGTTGAACTATAGTGTTTTGGGTAAAAATATAAAAACAAGTGGCATTTAATAAAATCCATGTGAAGGCTTACAAATTTCCATCTAGAAAGAAATTAAGATGCCTAAAAAAAACCTAATGGTTTAACTTGCCTCTGCATTGTGTTATTTTCCTCTACGCCATGTTTCTTGGTCTCTGCATCATGATATTTTCCTTTGTGATGTGTTTCTAGGTATGTGCACCGTGATAATTTCCTTCACGTTTTGTTTCTTAATCTCTGCACCTTGTAAATGATGGTGGAGAAGTCAAGGCTCTCGGCCCTCAATAGTATTCGACTTTGTGTATGCACCAGCACTGTGTTTTGGGCTAGCTTGATGGCCCAATGGTGTTTAAATATTGGCGTTAGCTTCTGTAACCCATTTTCATTGGCCCTTGTTGCCATCTTCTTTACTGCAAAGTTAAGCTCTACTAATGGTTGCGTTAATGGTTAACATTTGTGTAAAAATAATTTGGAACCCATATTTAACCTCCGTGTTGTTTTGTTTAGTAGGAGGTTTTGGCTTAGGTTGCTTCGCTAGATTTGAACCAGTATTTGTGGAAGTGGAAACATGTTTTTGGTAAGACCTGTTACCTTCATTCCTTTCTCCTATGGTTTTGTGGCTGGTTCAACGCTCTCCTAGGTATGGAGTCTTTGGTTCATATGCATTTCTTCATATTGTAGTGGTAAACCCTCTTATGTTTTATTCCTTAAGGCATTTACAATTGTTTTTTTTTCTTAAACGAGGTCTCCCTCAGAATGTGGAGTCCGAAGGGATCTATAATGTAATGCAATGCTTAGTTTTAATGCGGATTCGAGCTCCTACAAAATTTTGTAAACAATTTTTTAAGGTTTAAATAGAACCATTTTCGCTGGGTTATATGATCCTGCAACGTATCTCATTTTCGCTGTAAAATAATAGTTTTTCTCTGGTTACATCGTGTTGTATTTTGGTAAGGATTTTATTACTATATTTCCCTAATTTATAATTTTAAGGCCGTGAGGCCACAGTATTTCCAAAATCATTCATTACGGTGTTGGTTTTGTCAAGAGAATTACAGGATAATTAGTTAAGCCATAAGGTTGTTCTAGCTATAAAAATTTTATAGTGTCGTGTTTTGATTTTATTCTATAGTATCTATGGTTTAATAAGGAGAATTGTTACTCCACTATTGTGCAACATCAATGGAATGTTTCACTTGTCTCCATTAAACTATATCAGTATTTACTTAGATAGAATACATCTCTGGTTGATGATTCTTATACAACGCTTAACATTTGTATTTATTCCATAAATGTTTATGCCTTTTTATTAATATATTTTACAGTCATAATGTATAAACTACTTGTGGCCTGCAACAAAGGGGTTGCGGCCAGTCAAAGGAACTTGGATTGATTTTCTTTAAAACATCGGTTAAGTTGATTTGGTTATGCAAATTCCTGTGTAATAGTGGTTGTTAGTAGCTTTTACAATGTTTTTAGTTTTACCTAACCGTTATTTTAGGAACAAAGGCCTTTTGGCTCTCGAAATTTATAATGTATATGTTTACAGGGTTTGAACCCTCGACTTGTCCATTTATTAACTTGTTTGTTTATCAATTTATATACTAATATTCTTAATACTGTAATAATTATTCTGGAAAGAAATATATATCGATTACTATTAAACAATATCTTTTCCTACCTTTGTTAGTTGTGTAATTAGTATAGATTTAAATATTGTAATTCTTCAGAAGAAAATAGTTGATACGGTTTTGATTCTGAATACCTCTTTCGTTAATTATACCTCTGTATTACCTAAGTAAATTTTTTGGCTGTGAGCTTAGTTGAAATAAAATAAAGCATTTTGGCTTAAATATGAGATAAGATTTATCTATTAAAGGGTTTTGAAATCTGCTGGAAAACTTGGTATTTTAGTTGGTTTAAAGATTATCCTAAAGTAACCCTAAACAAACGTTTAACCAATGCTTACTTAACAGTAAAATGTAAAGTCTAGGAATGTATATAGAATGATACTAAAAGGAAAGTCAACATCCTTCATGATATAATAAGAAAACTAATTATGATATTATAAGTATATTTATACAATATTTTCTTTTAAAAAATAGTTACAATATTTTACAGTTGCCATTAAAATCTGTAAAAACTATGGCATACGTCATCTAACAATATACATAAATATGATCTATCTAAATTACTCTAATTCAAAAATAGTTACTAGTTTAAAGAGTCCCTCGACATTGATAAACATTTCAGATACAGATCAAGAATAAATTCACACATAACATACAAAACATCTTAGAACCTGGATAACTGTAGAAGGGAGGAAAACACCTAAATAATACCATTCCTCCCAACCCTCTCCTGAAATAAGCCAAGATCACCTGCTTTAGTACCCTTAAGGTTGTTCACTGAACCATTAGGACATTTAGATGTTGTGTAACATTCCATATACTAATTCTATGCAACTTAGCAAACTGGCTTGCAGACTTAACTCTCAACAATTAAACTTTAGCTATCCCCTCATCAAATTCCTCTTATGTGGCTAACTTTTCAGTTTTCGACAAATTCACAAGGCTCTAATCACTTGGAATAGAATGTAATGAGCCTCTTGCTCCATTCGATGGTATATATATATTCTTTCCCAGGTATTTGGGTCAGTTTTGAAATTAAATGAGCCACCTGCTGAGTTACTCTTCTCAAGGAACATGACCACAATTTTCAGGATTTTTCCTCCTACAACAGCTAGAAAGTGATAGCTATTGCTGCCACTTCTCATTTGGCCATTTACACCAGATCATTCCTCCTAGTGGGTCAACAAACACTCTTCACCAATCTTCTTCGGATAGGTGTCACTTCTTTTAATTATTTAAATAAATAAAATATTCAATTACGGTCATCCTTGACCATCTTTCGTCATAAAAGATTTACAATAACTTTTAACATAATGTTTTTCTCAAAAACATAAAAAAAATGTTTATTTTTCAGTTCTAGGTGCACTACATCCTTCTCATTCTATCCATAGTGGACTGAACCAAAAAGGGACAAGCCCAAGATCTTTTTCGTCTTCCAGCTAGAAATAAAATAGGCTTATGATCCGAGGTATGTTTACGTAGTATGCTTGAGGAGATGATTTTAAACCATGAATACATTATATAGATATACTTAAACGGAAAAAATCTAATACAATACATATGGTACATAAGAAAATGACAAATAATTAGTTTCCTTTGTAAAATGATAGAAAAAAATATAGTTAAGGTATAACTCGTTCTCAAACCATATTCAATTATTCTTTGATTACAATATTGTGTCATCTCTCTCAAAAGGGAAGGAGGGTGGAATCGAAATGGAAAGTGAAATTCATAGTGGAATATTAGATATACAAATCTACGTGATAGATGTCATAGAGAATATCACAAGCTTACTTGCTTACCCAAATCAATCATAAATATAGTTAAAAAATATATTGATTTTAACAAATAAAAGTTGTTATTATACAAATAATGATAATAAAATATTATTATAATTATAAATCATTTATAAATAAATATATATATATATATATATATATATATATATA
>LPNX010357520.1:347923-362923 GCA_001517045.1 Pseudotsuga menziesii
AGTGTATTGTATTATAAATAAATGAACAATGTGAATTATTTTTTCATTAATGAATAGAAATATTTTTTAAATTAAATAATAAAAAAATTAAATTGTTTTTTTTTAAATTAAATAACAACAAAAACACTTAAATATATATTTTTTCAAATAATTTTTTAAATTGAAAGATAAAAATGATTTTATATTTAGTAAAAAATAATTTAAAAAAAATATAATATTTTGGTCAATTGTTATTTGTCACAAGTCCAATTTAAGAAAAATGTTAAAGTAGACAGTAAATACTTGACTTGAATTTTTAGTAGCACTTTAATATGACTCTAAAGTTGCATAATTGTAAAAGTTCATATAACTCAAAAACTTAAATATTTATTTAATTTAAATGTAGATCTAGAACATTGCCTACTTATAAAAATTCAGAAAGTTGTCAAAAAGTTTGTTTTAATCATTTACATATATGGTTTGTAATTATTTGTTTTAATTTACACGTGTTTTAATCATTTACATATATATTTTGTAATTATTTGTTTTAATTTACATATATTTTTTTTCATTATTTGTTTTTTATTTATAATTGAAAAAAACATGTTACCATGTATTGTTTGCTTTTTATAGCCAAAAAGAACCGACCTCCACAACTAGGTTCTTGGACTAGAAAACAATCTCCACAACCATGCGAGGGCCTTGGACTTGACTTGAAAACTCTAATTTCTCCTAACTATATTAATCTTAGACTACATATTTAAGAACTTTTTAAACAAAAAAATAAGATTCTAAATAAAACAAAATAATTCATACCTTTTTAAATTCATACCATTACCACACAATAAAAAAAAATACAACTCAAAAATTATATTTAAATATTTTTTTAATTAAAACTTTAAAAGATTGAAATAAATTCATATCTTAAATGATTGATTTCACTTTTTATTTTATACCATTTTAAAGTTTAATGACTACTAATCATCATCACTAACATTATTATAAACTCAAAAGAATTCAATCCAAAAATTATCATTAATATTATTCCAATCTCAAAAAAACACAACATAAAAATAATATTTAAACTCTCTTTTTATTTGTGGAAATAAATTAGGTAAGATCGCTAATTGCCATTAAAAACCTCCTTATTTGTTGAACTAAATTATCTAACATCTCTACCTTCCATTAAAAGCCCCTTATGGAAAGGAATAAAACACCCCTCCAATATTAAATTAAACCACGGTTAGGAAAAATATGGAATGTTTTAAATAAAGCAGAACTATAAAAATTATGAAATGGTTTCAATAAAATAGAACTATAAACATGTGTGTAAAGCCAAAATTGAAATGAGTTCACATATTTACTTTTTAATTGTAAACAATTTACACATTTAGTTTTCAATTGGAAACATTTAATTTTTAATAACACTTAATTAAAAAATAATATTAAAAATTTATATAAAGCCATAAACCTCTATAAAGATTACGCTTACCTAATAAGAGAATATTGAAAATTTATACAAAGCCATAAAGATCTGGAAAGTTGATATTATTGACTTCAATTGAACAGATATATACCACGATAAAGTGCTTTAATTCTAATATAATAAAAACACAAAAATTATAAAGTAGTATAATAAATCATAAAATCTATAAAGCTTTATAAAATAAAGCTATAAAGCCATAAAATAAAGCTTTAAAGCTCCAAAGGCTACAATGACGTTAAACCTATTGAACAACTAGCTAAAGAGTAGAGCAACTCTAGAGTTCTTACTATGATCAGCTTTCTTGATTGATTGATTAATCAGACTGACACTTGAAGATAGAGAAATCCTTTACAGCCTTACATAACTGGGAAGTCCATCAAATGGATGTCAAGTCTTCCTTTATACATGGTGATTTACAAGAGGAAATTTACATAGAACAACCTCCTGGATATGTTTAGGATAACTCTAGCCTTGTCTCTCTCCTTAAGAAATCCTTATATGGCCTTAAGCAAGCTCCTAGAGATTGGTATGCCAAAATGGATAGCTTTCTCCTTGACACTAGTTTTTCTAGATGCCATTATGACCCCAATGTCTATACCAAGAAAGTAGGAAACCATCTCATCATACTTGTTCTTTATGTTGATGATCTTATCCTTACTTGTAGTGACCCTAAACTTATAACCCATGTGAAATCCAGTCTTAAGCAAAATTTTGAAATGTTAGACTTAGGACATTTGCATAATTTTCTTGGTCTCCAAGTATTTCAAACTAAAGAAGGAATATTTCTTTCCCAGTCTCAGTATGCTTGTGACCTTCTTCGTCGCTTCCACATGGAAGATTGTAAACCAACCCTTTCTCCATTCTAGTTTGGAGTCAAAATTTCTTCCACTTGTACTACTTCCCCTGAAGTAGATGACACCTTGTATCGACAACTTGTTGGTAGTCTTTTATACTTAAGTCATTCCTGTCTTTACCTTTCCTTTGGCGTTGGTCATGTTGCCCATTATATGCAAATTCCTCCTGAAAGTCACTAGAAAGCAGCAAAAAGAATACTTCGATATATTCTAGGTACAATTCAGTTTGGGATTCATTACAATACAAGGGGGAAACCTTTGTTGGTTGGTTTCACTGATTCAGATTGGGCCGACAATCTTGATGTTTGAAAGTCTACTGTAGGTTATGTTTTCAGTCTGGGATCTGGACCTGTCACTTGGGCTTGTAAGCCTAACAACAAGCTCTTGCCTTTTCTTCAACAGAAGCAGAATATCGAGCTGCAGTTAAAGCCAGCCAGGAAGATTTATGGCTTCAACAGATCCTATCAGAGTTTGGATTCAAGCAGCAGCAACCTACTCCACTTTGGTGTGACAATCAAAGTGCCATCAATTTTTCCAAAGATCCAGTTCTACATCAGCGTAGCAAACACATTAAGCTACACATGCACTTCATCATAAATCTTGTTTATGATGTGTTATTGAAGTGCTCTATTGCCCTACAGATGATCAAGTTGCAGACATCTTCACCAAGTCTCTTACAGAAGCGGAGTTTTCTAAACTTTGATCTATGTTAGGAGTTCAGGAATGTGTCCTTAAGGGGGGATAGGCTCTAATTCCTCCTTGCTTCTCCTAATAGTGTCACTTTTGTAAATCCTTCAATCCTATCCCAAGTTGTTCTTAAGGGGCGATGTTAAGATATTTAGACACTTAGGAGTTAGTTAAGATCAGCTTGTGTAATATATCTATTAGGTAAAGTGTGTTTATTTAGTATGCATTAGTAATCATTTGTAAATATTCTAATACGACGGTCACGATATGTTCTAGACATAGAGTGATCAGGCGATTGAACTTCTCTTAGATCATACCGACCATTGATACGTGGCTTAACACCCGACTGGTCCATGATCTTTATTTAAAGATCATGGAGGGTCCTTGGCTAGTTGACCGATTATGAGAATCTCATATGTAACTTTCTTTCTTTTGCATTATAAACTGCTCCAAGTACCTATTTGGCTGGGGCCATGGAATGTTTCCCTCTCGAAGGTTTTAACCACGTGACAAAAATTGGTGTGTTGATCTGTGATCTATTTGTGTGAAGTGGTTGCTCAAGGTGTTCGGTCTTTTGGTAGTACCCTATGTACCTGAACATTCGCACAAGTAGAACTTCTCAAATCTAGCCATTAATAAACTTCTTTTGGTATTTTGGTTCAATATAAAAGGTGGACTGTTGAGACTCAGACATGTAGTGAGTTTCAATTGACTTAGGCTTGATTCCATTTCCCCTTCATTTCATACATGTATGATTTCACGACAAGTATTGAACAAAAAAAATCGATGCCCCTAACTTGCTTGGTAGGTAGGATTTTATTTTTTATTTTTTTTAGTTGTGTATTTTTTTTCTTAGGTGCCCAATCCTTATCATTCTTACATCTCTAAAGCTTGGATTGCACGCGAATTCCCCAATATGGTTATGGCATAGCCTATGTAGTTTTTTTGTATAAGGAAGTGTTCCCAACTAGAAAAAATACAATAGAAAAGTTGTTATGTTAGTGAAGTGTAAAATAAATGATACACATATGACAACTTAATGTTTTCAAAATAAGTTTTATTGAAAATATATCATTTTTTCATGTAGATATTGAGGAGTGCTCAATTGTTTAAAATTGTAAAAATTTGAAGGAACAATATTTATCTTTTGCATTTTTTTGGTGAAAGGGTTCAGTTAATTTATACTTGTCAATTGAAGTACAATTATTTATTTTGATCTTCATCTCTGAAGGGCTCAGAAAATAAATACCCTTCAAATTTAATCAGTGCTTACGGGTTAAGGACAAAAAAGGTTCTAGCTTTTGGTTCTGGCCCCATCTCTATTAAGGCACTCCTTTAATAGTGGGTCAAGCACGATATTTGATAAATTGTTTACATTGTCATTTACTGCTACTAGTGTCATTAACAAAGTGATGTTTCACTTAGACATATAGACTGCTAATAGTCACATATATCCACATTTACTCCGTACTTTATTGTTGGTAAGTTAATGCACACATTTCTATGCAATATGATATCTTATAGACTTTCTAATCCTGCTACAAATGCTGTAAGTAATGATTGAATTCATATGGTTCATTTATTGACACCTACTGCTGGTGCATACAAAACTTTTGCAGCTTTGGACCTTAAGTTATCTATTTCAACTAAGTGCACATGCCTTCATGAATGTGAATTGCACAACTGATACATTGAATATAGTGTTGTTCATTGTTTTGTTTCAAGTGCACAATGCTGCTCAAGTACTTGAGTAAATGACTAATGCATACATGATGTATGAATTGGATAATTTAATAATTAAAGTTGGTTGCATGCACTCTAGTACTTATGTTTTTAGGCTTTGACATATTCTTATGCTTGATCAATAATTGCACTTATGTTTTGTTGGTTACAATATGGGATAAACAGTTGGGAGGATATCTTGTTGGTATAAAAACTATACAAAACATACAACCCCTTAACTCATCGTTTGGACTCGAGTAGGCATTGGTCGCTAACTTCATTTGTTTGTAAGATACATTTGTGCATCTAAGTGTCTTTTAAAGGATTATATAGGGATCTCCACTAGGAGGTTTAGACTTTCGAAGTAGTTGGGGATAAGTGACTAAGGTGACACTAGTCACATTTTTCAACTGTTAATAGGAGGTTGTTTCAAGTAACCAATCTTATTTAAATAGGTGAAAAAATACAGATACATTGTTTTTCAATTCATGATTATGTTCTAAAATAAATTTAAGTGCATTTTATTGATGTATATATTTTAAAATTAATTTTATTTTTTTAATAACACAAAGAGTTAAGTTATTTTTTCAATGATGGGAAAATATGTTTTTACACATTTGTGTCTAAAATAATACATATTTTTTTGGGATATGTGTAAATGCCATTTTTTAACACATGTGTGACAAAAATAATAGATATGTTTTTGATATTTTTAAATAACATTCTTAATAACTCTTAAAAAAATATAAATTTAGATGTAAATAATAATTATAATAAAATCTTTAATTTGGATATTTTATATAATATGAATTTATATAATATCTAATAACAAATTTTCTAATTTTATTTAACTTTTAAAACTTTTGGTATTTGAATTTTGTTAAAGTAGTGTATGACACATTTTATTTGTGGAGTAATTGATTTGACTTTTGAAATCAAGAATAAAAGTTAGTGAATGCAGAACCTTTTATAATCAAATTACTTTTTCTTTATCATAAAAACATCTTGTTTAATAAAAAAATTGAGATTATTTATTTATTTAAAATATAGTGTTCAACATTTTTTTTCTAAAAGAAATTTTTCTTAATATTAGACTCTTAGTTTCTCATTATTTATATAATCTTAAGAATTTGACTTTCATTCAAATCATTATATTAAACAAAACTTATCTACTTATAATAATTATCAATGGATTCATAGTTAGTAAAAGAAAATCCTTCAAATAGTACTAAATATTTATGATATTAGATTCTCTAGCTCTTACCCATTTAGAAATAAATTAATATTATAATTAAACAAGTGGAATAAGCAACAAAGTTGCTTAGTACCTTCCTCCTAAGAAGAGATTGAAAATATATAGCAATGGGATAATTTTGCTATAAAAATATATGATAAAACAAATATAATTACAATTTGAAAGAAATTAAAACAAAAATGAATTAAAAAAATGTCCATTTAAATACGATATAGGTTATTGCAATGTAGCATAAAACAAGCATATTCAAGCTTCCTTACATACTTCTAGTAATATTCTTGACTTATGTTATAAAAATATGCAAGTTTCTTTATAGACTAGCATAAATAGGAAATGAGAAATAATAGCTTATAAGACTATAAATTAATATCATTGTTGTGAGAATAGTTTATTTATATTTTATTATAAATTTATAATGTTATACAAATATGCAAGTTTTTTTTATAGACTAGCATAAATAGGAAATGAGAAATAATAGCTTATAAGACTATAAATTAATCTCATTGTTGTGAGAATAGTTTATTTATATTTTACTATAAATTTATAATTTAAATTTAAATTAAATTTACTTATTTTAAATTGAAAAAAAATATTTTTTAGTTAAATATTTTGAATAATGAATTTTCCAAGAATAATTTATAGATAGTTCAAAATAAACTATTGTTATCAAATAACATGCATATATCTACTTGTTGGGAAAAAAACATGAAACTTAACATAAAAAAAGACATTTTTAAAAGAAAAATATGCTATACATTGGATTTTGTCTTTCATCTGGGTTTAAATACTATTTTCTTAAGTCCATTGTGCCCAATTTCTAGCATTCTTAGCCTTGCATGATGAGATTGTAGTCTATTATGAAAATTTTACTATTCTTTATTATCTAATAGATTTTAGTTTTTTATTTGATGATGATGATGATGATGGTTAACGTCCCCTTAAAAAGGAAATTAATCATTTATATAACTAAATATACATTTAAGTTATGATGGCAATTTGGATGTTTAATAAATACAAAATTGTATTATAAAATTTGGATAGTTTAAAAAAGAAATATAAATAAAATAATATTTTTTGATAATTTTTAATTATATTATAAATCTAGTTATCTAACATTCTATTTGCTATAAATATTGAAATGACAAATTTTATCTAGTTTTGATACTTTTCCATTTTCCAAATAACAAAATAATATAAAAAATTATAAAATGACATCCATACCAAATAAATGTAAGTATATCATTTATATTTAATTAGTTTTGGATGTGTAAGTGAAATATACTAGTACTAGTGACATCCATATTTAATTTGATATAAGTGATCACATAAATGGAAAAATCTAAAAACATAGTTTCTCCGGCTCGTTAGTCTTTACTTTAGATTATTTTTTCAAAACAAGTTGAAATTTTAAAATAAAAAATCCTAAGTTAAAAATTGCTAAGATTAATCAGAAGATCAAATTATGACATAAGTTTTGATAATAAATCTAACCGACAATTAATTAATGAACTAAGTGATTGTGAAAGGATGCGAAGAGTGATTATCATGCAAGGGTAGATTCGCTTTGGAAATCGGTAAACAAAATGCCAAGTCAAAGCTCGATGAAATACATTATCCGCAGAATTTTGATGCGTACACAATTTTGGGATTGTCTCCATAAAGAAAATAGATGCTAAAAGAAGACCGAGAATCTCATCAACAATTTGATTAGTAGGTTGGAAGAATGTTCACAAAGAAACCCTTAAGAAATCAAACTGCCCACCCATCTATTTACGAAAATAGCAGCTTAATATAGTAAAAATAACAAATTATTTAGAAAAAAATGTTCATAATGAATTTAAATCCAATAGCATCATTTAAATTTATGAACCAACATATTTAATATACACCTTATCTTCAGAGTTAACAGTAATTAATTAGTATTAAACTTTCAAATATTAATTAATTAACAATTTCTCAAATATGCAGGCGTTGTTAATATTAATTATTGCGCAGAGAGGCGCTCTCCAGCCCAATATAGGGGAGATCCTAAATATAAAAATATTACATGTCGACCTAAAAATAAAATATCCTAGAAATTTATTTTATATTTAACAAGCCATCAACCATTTACAAATTGGCCATGTTAATGACCATTTATTTGTAGTGTTAATGACAGGTCAATTCTACGGCCCATGTAGTCATCATTTTAACATTTACCCATATTATTCCTTCGTGATCAATCATGTTCATAGCGAAGGTTTTTAACTCTAATTTACCAACAATGTAATAAGATTTTGGACTGTATAAATTATTCAAAGTTTCTGCTCTACTTACTATAATTTGAAATTTTTTTTTTCTCCTCTAGAAAACTATTACAGTGGGTCATTTTTGTCCTTCCCATAAGTGTCCGACACCTGGTAAATTATATTATATATAATAAGTAAATTATATATAATAATATATGTATACAGGCTCAATTATCTGTTGTTTGTTTTTTCAACTATAATTTACAAACAATGTAATAAGATTTCAGTTTCTTCCCTTCATATTATCCAAACCATTGAATATTGCTATTGCAATTATCTATCTCAAACCTTCCTTCATAGAGAAAAATGCCTAATATTTTATACAAAGATATAGCTCATTTCTATATTTCTTATAAGGAAATAAAACTCCCGTATCTATTCTTATAATTGGATCGTAGCAAACCGAAACACTAACTTAGCTGCATTGCAGTCTTTACTTCGTTCCACGAAGATAGTGCCTCTTTCTTACCTTCTTTTCAGTGTGCTTGTAGAATTATTAAAGCGGGGAACTTTGGGGCAACCCAATATGTGTATGAAGTTATTAAAAGTAGGGATAACCTTATGAATTAATTGAGGGGAAATTATCAAGATGAGTTAGCGAGGTCGGGGTTTCTTTATCTCCTCGCCCTCTTACTGTTGAGTCTCGCAATTATTCCTCGTCCGATTATGAGGAAAGGTGACTAGTATGTTGACAAGTCACGGAGTAAGGTTACTCGTTTGTACGGCGATTGGAAGTTAAGCATCGAAACGAACTTCACCAGTACCATAAAATCTATCCTGTGCACCCTCATCTCATGGTCCGAGGTCTGAAAAAAACTAGAACAGGTCGCTCCGATGGTACCACTTGCTATAATAGATGGCAATGGGATATAATTTTTATTTTTTTAATTTTATTATTATGATGTCATTGTTGCCACATGTCAACTCAAATCGAGATACCAAATTCCAAAGTTTACCTCATCTTCTATCCACCAATAAGTTGTTTACAAAATAGTGTTTTAACAAAATTAAAAAAAATATTTTCCAAATCCCTAAGTTATACTTTACAAAACAGATTTTAATTTTTTTGATAGAGAGCAACTAATAAAAGTCAAAAGAGTTTGACTTGTAGCAGATTACAATATACCTTGCCTGCGGGAGGTATAAAAATAGAAAACACTTTATCTACAACAAATCACTTATCTTACTTTCATATATAGAGTTAGATCTTACTAACTATTTTTATTATATTTCATATATATAACTAAATCTTACAAATTATTTTTATTCTATTTTATATATATATAATTCATAAAAATCTATTTTAAAATTATAATATTCTTTATTAAATTTAAATTTAAATTTTTATATATCTTTACAATATTAAAAATAAAAAAAATTACTGATTAAAGTTATCATAACATAAAATAATCCAATATGAAACCAAACCTAAATATATATTTAATAATATTAAATTTCAAAAAATAGTAATTACAATATTTTACTTTCAATCAATTATCATATTTTAGTGGAAGATATATTGAAAACAGTTTTTTTCTTTGAATCTTTAAGAATATCCACGCTAATTCAAAATAAAATTCCACGTTTATGAATCAACTTGTTGATATTACATGCACTAAGAAATATCTAGTGTTTATGAAATTCATTTCTTGATATTACATTCTCATCTTTGTTGTAAGTGCAGAAATAAAAAGACAAAATTTAACTTTGAAATATCTACGCTCATCCGAGGTGGCAGCAGCCTCACATTACTCCTCTATGGTGCCACGTCAGAATATTATATTTAAAGTACATCAAAAGGCGGGAGATTAAAAAGCATTTCAAATCCTGAGTAACCGTTATCTGAGATTAAAAGGCATTTCAAATCTGGAGCAGCCGTTGTATGATAACCACATTATTGACCGGTAGATTAAAAAGCATTTCAAAACCTGACTAGTCGGTGTATCGTGACGGCATGCTTGATTAAAAAGCCAATGTGTATCTAAAATCCTTTAATAAATGGGATTGAAGGGTGGTCGAGAGATTAAAAAGCATTTGAAAACCTGAGTAGTCTATGTATGGTAACCACATACTCATCCAAAAAAGCCAATGTTAATTTAAAATCATTTAATGGAATGGTATCCGAGGGTTACTCGCCTTGTTATTTCTTGAAATCCCTAATTATATCTCATGTCTGAAGGAGGTCGAGGTAGAGCCTGATGTTCAAGAATTCGTCGATGTGCTGCTCTGTGGCCAGGTCCTCTCCAATTGGATTTGTATATGAGCTAGTCGTGAGATCGATTTTGGTAGGTTTTTCCTGGTTCATTGATCAGTTAAGCATACTGTGTGTAAATATATAGCTTACTGTGTGTAAGAATAACGAATGGATGAACTAGCAGGGAACTGGACAACCTCGGTAAAGTGTTGATAGAAGGAATGGAGGAACTACCAGTGAACTCAGTACCTGGCATCATATACAGAACGCTATTCCAATGCAAAGAAGTTACGCCTGCAATTTCTTTTTTGTAGCCGCGAGGTCAGTTTGTGTTGAATTTCTGTCTCTTGAATCTTAATTAAAACCTGAATTTTATTGTCTCTTTGTTGTCTCTGTGATAAAGATTTATTGGAGATCCGATTTTAAAGAGAAGAGCTTTCAATTCTATGTTTATAATGGGTTGTATTATTTATCATGAAGATTTGTGGTGGTTAGGTTTTTTTTTTAAGATATGTGTTGGATCGGTTGTATTTATTCCAGAAACTGTGTGAAAACTGTTGTATTATTTATCATGAAGATTTGTCGTGGATAGGTTGTATTTTTTTAAAGATATGTGGTGGATCGCTTGTATTTATTCTAGATATTCGGTGCGTAATGAATGGACGAACTGGCAGGGAACTAGACGACCTCGGTAAAGTCTTGATAGAAGGAATGGACAAACTACCAGCGAACTTAGTACCTGGTACATGCAGAACTTATAGATTTACAATGCAAAGAAGGTACGCCTAGAATTTTGTTGTCTCTGCGATAGAGATTTATTGGAGATTCGATTTTAAAGAGGGGACCATTCAATTCTATGTATTATTTATCGCAAATATTTGTGGTGGATCGGTTGTATTTATTCCATAAACTATGTGAGCATACTCAATCATGTCGAATGTAATTGGATTTGAGGGCTATTTTCCTTGTGATCATCTCATGTAGGTGGCCTTTTGTTTCTTAAAAAACCTAATCTATCTCATGTCGGTGGCCTCGAATGGTCTGAAGGAGGCATAGGGTAAATCATGGGAAAAACACTTACGAAGGATGTGGGTAAATCTGTAGCCGTGTAAGAATAACGAATGGACCAACTGGCAGCCAACTAGGTCACGATGTGGGTAAAGTCTTGATAGAAGTAATGGATGAACTACCAGCTAACTCAGCTTTCTGTATAATGACATGGTGCAATTGTTTGGTGGTCTGGCAATAGCTTTAATTTTAATTTAATTTTGGATATGCTAGTTTCAGTGATTTTAGTATCATCTGTTTTTATTTTATTATGATTTCCTAATCCTATCATAGTTGCAGTAATCTTAGGGTTTATCTTATCATAGAGGTTGCAGTAATTTTAGGGACTTGTGGACTCCTGAATATAGGTTTCTGTATAATAACATGTGCATTCCACTAAAGGGTCGCTGTTTGTCATATTGTTTAATTCATTGCTTCTCATAATAGTGATAGTCATGATGACCATAATCCTTAACGAGAACTCCATTTGGGAAGGTATAACATTTCAAAGGTTGTTGGTTGTTTGAGTTATTGTTTGCAGAGTGCATAAAATTATGTAAGATTTTGTTTCTGTTATTGTATGCAGTGTGATGGGTTCGATTCTGATGGTTGAAAGATTGTGAAGATACCAAAGAGGGATTCAGATGAGATTTGCAACAGCCAGGAATTATCAGGTGAGTATCCATATGCAATATCCAAGGAATTGATAATTAAGAGGCATCAGTGCAAAAAAATGACGAAATGACCAGAAAGAATTATTTATAACGTTAATGTTTATTTTTATTTCTTAAAAATTGAAACCTAGATTTCCTCCCTTGGGATAGGGATTTGTGTTGTAGGTTTATAATACTTGAATGTTGCACTACTAAATAGTCCAAATTCAATTTTAAGTTATGTTTTCTCCGAAACCATATTCTCGCGTGTACGCTAGATTGTACGGTCACATTCACTTGTAGGCTAGATTGTAGGGTGATTGTTTGCTTTGAAATTCTAATTGTAAAATCCATCTTGTATTGCTCGTATTGGATGGATCATGGTTTCTTCACAGCAAGGGTTGTTGGATGGATTCATGTGTACAGGAAAATGATTGTTTCTACTGTTTATGCTTAATTTTTATTATTATTTCTTTTAAGTTCAAACCTCCCTCTACTCCCTCAGTGTCATAGTACTAATTCAACCTGCACCATTCAATACTTCAACTCATTGATGCTGCTGTAAGTTGTGGTTTAAGGCGTTATATCTGCTGTTTAAATTGTTTAAATTATGGTTAAGAAAGGCGCAGAGACAATATCCCTTGGTCACCTTGTCTATATGTAAGCGAGGTATTTCCAGTTAGCCGACAACTTCAATGTTAGCCTTTTTGTTGTATCAGCTGAGTGCATTGTTGCCATACCAGTGAACCGTCATACCTTAGTGCATTGCTGTCATACTAGTGGGTCATACCTTAGTGCATTGTTGTCATACTAGTGAAGCGTGTGATAGACATGAGAAATTGATTTGGGTATAAGAAACAGAGAGATCGCTCGGATGCTCGCTAAGAAATTGATTTGGGTATAAGCAGAGAGATCGCCACACTCACACTCACGACTCACACCCGCCGTCGAGAAGGCTTCTACTCCTACAGGGAAGTAGGAAGTGGGTGAGGGCTTCATTTTCTTAACTTTTGATGGGATTGATCTTAAATTTTATTCTCCTACCACATTCACTTCAGCTTCGTCAAGTTGTAGCACCTTTCATTGGAATAAGGCCCAAACGTCTACAAACTGAGTGGGACCACTTCCTAACGCACCAGAACATAAAAGACATTTTTGCACCAAATATCCCTTAAAAAACTTCATATTTGGCATTATACCATAGGCAGATAAATGTCTTTATATTTAGGGTTTAAGCACCAGAACATAAAAGACACATTTTCACCAAATATTGCTTAAAAAAACTTCATATTTGGCATTATACCATGTCTTTGTATTTAGCGTTTTTATAATAATATTTAGGTTTTTTTAACTGTTCTTTTTATAATGGTGAATCTAGTTTAGTTATATTTATTAGTTTAATGGTCAATCTAGTTTAGTTATATTTTTTAGTTGAGTTATATTTCTTTATTCAATATTATATTTATTTAACTGCTTTTATTTTTTATATTTTTTTAGGCATTGTGGAATTTTTTATTATTAATTTAAATATAAATACTTAATTTTTAATATTGTTTGTGTATAGAATGTTATGAGATGTAAGACTTAAATTTTCTAGAAATAGACTTAAGTGGAGACTTATGGTATGTTTTTCAATGTTTTGTTTTTTGTTATGTAGAGAGAGATAAAATTGAGATATTTAAGTGGGAATAGGATTGTAGAAAATATTTGTTTTTATGAATATTAAATTGTATACATTTTTTATATTATTTGCATTAGTTTTTACCATAGGGTTTCTATTCAAAGTCTTGTCTAGAGTGTTTTCAAAGGACCATTTTGGGAAATTGCCTGGAAACAATTTCCTAACTCGGTATCTTGACACATGTGCCTTTGTTGTAACTGGAAACTGGGACGCCGTTGCGCTAGTAATAGGTGGAGGGAGGTAACTCCCAGAGAAGCCCTCCCAGTACGCCCCAAGCTGGGTGGTCGACCATGTATACACGAGGTTTTTAAAGTGGTCTAACGAGGGACCCCCCTTTGTTGGCACTCTATTCATGCAACCTAGGAGTTAGGATCATGTTCCTTGGTAATTATAACTTTAATCCCTATCACATCTAACTCATTTAAAATTTAGTCACTTTAACCACTTTATCATTCAACCCATTAACTTTTAACCACTAACCTTTAGAACATAAAACTTATAAATCCTACAAATCTTAACATTTAGAAGTCCCAAAACATTGTAAATTTATATAACACCAAAATCAAACTTATCTTAACTACTTCAATGAATGTAATACATGTGTAATACAAACACATAGAATTTGTTTTCATTAATTCATATACCTATAAACCCCTGATCCTGTAAACCTTAAATACTATATGTTCATCCACATAAGTCTTGTAACCCTTAAGCTTTGACCCTATGCACATATAACCCATAAATTCTATAACATGTCACCCCTAAAACCCCTTAAAAATTAACCCCTTTAAACCTAATCACTAATAAAACCATAAAAACATAAAACCATTAACACTACAAATCATAAATCTCGAACCCCTTACAATCATAAACCCATAAATCATAAAACATAAAACTATAACCATAACAACTAAATCATGAACCCATTAACAATACACTCCAGATATCTCTCAAAAACCATAGCCCCCAACCTCTCTCTCTCTCTCCCTCTCTAAATTCCCAACCCCCAATCTCTCTTTCTCTAAACACCTAACCTCCAATCTATCTCTCTCTCTCTAATCCCCAATCTCTTTATTCCATTTTCTATCTCTCGTTAAACACCTAACACCAATCTCTCACTCTCTCAACCGCTAACTACCAATATATCTATTTAT
>LPNX010357557.1:3317-72561 GCA_001517045.1 Pseudotsuga menziesii
GCATCGATTTGCTTCTCCTTTAGACCAATGGTTCAGGACCTTTTCCGACTCGGCTACTCTTTAGATTATCAAGCTCCTTTGTACTATATCCTTGGCCCAAAGTATTTAATCAACAAAATCTTACCTCCCATTGGTCTTGCATCTTTTTTGTAAAATACAGGTGTTAACACTCCCTAAAAGCATGTTATAGTCCAAAGGAGCATCAATCACCTCTACTTCAACAACCGCTTCTTTCCCTTCCAACTTAATCTCAAAATTTGGTAGGACACCATGCAGACAGAAAGACCTTCCATCGAAAGCAGTAGGTAAGGTATTTGATGGAACTAGCTTCAGGGAACCTAAAGCATTCCAGCAAGAAATTGACATTACACAAGTGGAAGCACCTTCGTCAACAACTGTACATCCAATGGTTTTTCTTCCATGAACGAAATATACTAACAAATCCAAATGATACCGCAGACGAATCTTAACATCTGACAAATTAAACTTCACCATCAGGCTTGACGAATCCATGCTTCCTAAAGCTGCTAAGATGGAATCCCGTTGAGCAGGACAACTCTGTAACACTTCCAATGCAGACATTGCACAAGGAGTTTTAGCCAAATATTTCACCATACAGTAGTTATAAGCATCCCTAGAGTTAGGATTGTGAAAATATTTTTTAAAGACACCTTTCGGTATCTTAGTCATTGGATCGGTAGGTTTCTCGATCATGAGAGGGTTAGAGGTTTCAACAACATGCTTACCCTTCTCATGAGCCTCTGACAAGTAATTTGTGTTTATTGTCTGGAGCAAGGTTCTATATCGCACCATATTGAAATAGTTCCGATTAGGGGGAGCACTAGGAGTGCCCCGAACTACATTAGAAAAAGCAGTTGCGTTTTGTCCTTGGGGAAATGGATCCTTTAGGACAACTGGTTGTTGGGTTTTCAACAACTTCTTAGCTTGATCTGTAAGAGGGCATTGATGAGTTAGGTGGTTTCCCTGGAACAAATTACAAGAAAATTTCACTTTCTTCTTATCCTTCTTACCCCCATTAGTATTATTCATGGGTTTCTTCTTGTTTTGATTACCCTCACCCTTCTTCCCTTTCTTATTTTTCCCACCAGGTTGTTGATTTCCCTTCTGAGAAGATTGTGCAAAAATAGTTGCAGTTTGAGATGAGGGGGTGGCAGCCTTTGCTGCCTCAGCTGCAAATTCCTTCATTGACAACTCATGGAGTTGCTTGGCCAGTGACTCTACAGTGGGAGAATTAACTGAACCAACCACACCATCAGCATGGGGTCCAGGCTTGGGTTTCTTGGTACTATTGGTAATCCTTGGTGCCTTAGGTATAATATCATACAATATCCCAGACTAAGCATACATCAAATGTAACTACTCGGTGCTGAGGATAGCCTCTTATTCTGTGGTCACCCCCGAAGTGGATACGTCCTTAGATATGTAAGGTAGTAAATATTTTAAGAACCACTCTAATAATAAATTGAGAGGTATGATGGCTTTGATAAGCCTATTCCTTCTTCACCACTCTTTGATGTGATCTGAGATATGTGTGGCTTTGTTTTGCTAAAAAATGGACAAAAAATCTGTGCCAACATCATACTAGACATGAAGCTAGAAGTGATTGAGGAACACAGTTGCTAAGTCCAAAAAACTGTCATATGCAGCAGAGGGAAGTTCAATGTACCATTTTTCTGCAACATGAGTCAAGGTACTCTGGAAAATCCTCAACCGAATAGAATCATCGTTTAGTGATTTTGAAGAGCACCATAGGTGAAAAGTGGTTATATGGGCACTTGGATATTCACCAGCTTTTCCTTCAAACTTAGGAATGTTTGAAGGTAACTTAATAGGAATAGGTGTCCATGTGGCATTATGCCGCATTGGGTCATACATAAAATTTGACAAGTCTGGGAAGTTTAGGCCTAACCGAAGCTTGAAAAGCATGAGTATGGGATGTAGAAGGACCTGCCCCCTGGTTCCCAAACGAAAAGGTGAGGTTGCCCCCAGCCGCCAGTTTTGAATTAGTTGGACTACTTTGAAAGGGATTCCACCCGAAAGCCAGTGGATTACTTGTGTGTGGTGCACTATAAGTGGTTTGAGCTGCCCCAGATGAAACTGGAGTTTGAAAGACAGGATCAGGTATCTCTCCTCTAAAAAGCAAAAAATGGAGAGCTCGTGAACGGGTTCGAAACCAGTGTCTAGAAACCTTGGCCAAAAGCGTTTGTGTTTCCAAACTGCATGCCCAAATATGCAGGTGTAGGACCTACATAAGGAGTGGATGCGGGAATGTTCCCCCCATTCCATGGGAAACTCTAAACAAACAAGGAGGATCCACTAGGACCACTCTAAGTAGTATGCATGAAGGAGGGGGAAGCAAAAGGTGCATTGGGAATCCCAGTGACTACCCCACTAGAAGAATCTACTACATTGGAGGAATTCGGTGGTAGGACCACTTGACTACTTGGTGACAAAGGTGCAGTAGATGCACTTGATCTTGAAGTACCAACCCGGGGAGGTGGCACTCCACCAACCAACACGGCTGAAGTGGGGGTAGAAATACCCTTTCTAGAGCTAGCCATAACTTTGCTCACAAGAACACCAATAACAGGTGAACTAAAGGGAAGAACTTGGACGATCAAAGGATCGTTTAATTCAGTCAAAGGTGGGTGTTTTCAATCTCTAATACAGTTGTATATTCCTGGTTTTTCTTGAGTTCCGGTTCACCTGGAACTTCACTAACTCCTACTGGTTAAAATGAACTGTCAGTTTCTAGTCTCTGCCTTTGAGGGGGCGGTGTAGGCTCCGCTATATCAGATGGAGGAAGGTTTTGCAACCTTCTTGACCTACAGAGAGGTTGGTCCTCCAGAGCTAAAAGTTTAACTCACACACACCTAAAGGCCAACTAAACACAGACAAACCAAACAACACTCACTAAAAATTTCCTAAAGTCACACAGAAACAATAGATATAATATATGTCTTCCAAAGGAAATCCTGGGATGATTAGGGCCCAGGTCAAACCAATGAAAAATTGATAGATGGTTACTTGGCATCCCATGAATATGTTCTTGGGCACAAGCGTTGGAATCACCCAACTGTCATACCACACTGTCTACCGGGGTTACCTTCAAAGTCCATCCAAGGTATCCTAGAAATAGCCTTCCAGTATCACCTGTGTATGATCCCTAGTGTCAAGAAACTAAAGGCTACCAAAAATACACTGAGATTCTAGCAGAAAAGTCGCAAGCCTAATCCTTATGCATGAACAGGGTAGCAAAGCCTGAAACCCTATCAACAATAGCACCGCACGAGGTCCAATAGGTGGTATTGACAAGATCCCCAAATGCATAAAAATCCAAATCTACGCTCGAACAAAGAATCAGAGGGTTATCTCCTTAACCAGGTCCTCACGCAACCTCGTGCTTAACTCCTGTGTGAGAGGAGCTTTCCAGATGGTCACATGTAGAGGAGGATTTACCTAGTGAAAGGACAACTACATCTGAATTCAAATACTTATGGTTAGTTAAAACTCTCTAGTCCATAAGCATATCAAGAACTAGTTGATGTATGAGCCTAGAAAAAAGAAATTTACTAGTAAAATTTTAATTAATCGTTCTTTTTAATTTGTTGTTTTTAGTCAGAGGTAGCGGGATGAAACTGTATGGTGTTATAGACTCAGAAAAAGAAAGCAAAAATGATGTAAAAACTAGATTTTCAAAGCAAATGCAACCACAATGCCAACTTTTCTTTTCTTTTTTCTTGTAAAATGAAAGCTAATGAATTATTAAATAAAGTATGAGAAACTACAAGACTTAAAAAAATTTGATTTTTTTCTTGCAAAATAACGAAAAAGACAACTAAATGCAAAAAGTATAAAAATATTTTTGTCTTTTCTTTTCAAAAAAATTTCAAAAATTATAATGCAACTAAATGCAAACTTGAGTAAGTTTGAACAATCTAAGCATATAGCAGCAAATTATGCAAACCAACCCTATAATAAGACACTTCACCCAAACTGGAAGAAATGGCACAAAACCTAGACTTGGTGGAACTATCCAATCAAAGACTAATAGATCCAAAAAGGAAAGAATGACTTACTCAGGCCACAAACAATAGTACAAAGCATACAATGCTTCCAAGGACTGGTCAATGACCCAAAACACAAGCATCCATACCTAAGCCAAGTACGAGGATCTAACCATTCACCAATGAAGAAAGTCAAACACAAAAGCACTCAAGGACTTGACAAATCAAGTAAACTATGAAATGTATAGACCTGAGACTTATCGTTATCATGTCAGAAACATAACCTTCCACAAGCATCTGAGAGGACACAAAAATAGGGACAAGCAAGAACCTTATGAACTCAGAGAAACCTATAGGAATACACAACTGTTATAAAGAAAACACGTGTATGATACGTGGCTGTCCAGAAGGAAACCCACATATACAAATAGGAATATGCTTCTGTCAACAAGACAACCTACGTATGCTGCTAACATTTTTTCAAAAAGAAAAGCACTGACAGACAGACCCTAAACATGCAAAACTGAAAATCAAAGGAAAAATCAAAGCAAGTCACAAACATAATCAAGTAGATCAAAAGACTAGTCAGGAAAGCTACAAAGAGGACTCGCAACAGGTTGGACTCCCTAGTGGAGTCGCCAGTTCTGTTGTTTAGGAAAACACACCCTTATAGCCTAGGGTCTCTGCGGTTACCAACTTAGTAACTAACTTGCATACAATCAGCCATTTCCAGAATTGAAATAGGAATAGGGAGAAAACTGGGCATACCTTGTTTATGACGGTCGATCCTATCTTTTCTTCTCTTCTTCAAGTCGCTTCCACGACTTCCAGGGTATCTCCAATCGCCTGCAAAGAACAAGATCTTCCTGCAATATCTTATATATTATATCAATGGTTAATGAAATAACATATTCATAATGAAACTATAAGATAATTCATAAATCATAATATACAAGAGTGCACAATATTGGAAGAAGAACTTTCTTTATTGATAAACAAATGTGGTGAGATTACAACCCAACATCTGAGATAAGTGCTCCTCTGCAAACCAAGGACACTAAGTTCTGTTGCTCCAAGATATCTGAAGGAAAACCACCAACATAACTTTTCTCTACTAAGTATGATTGATTAGCCTCAACCTATACCCTCTATTTATACATGAGGAAAGAGAGAGGTTTTGAAGGTTGAGATGGTTGAGGAAGTTGAGATAGTTATGATTAAGGGCTCAACTGTCCTCAACTAATTGTGCTTATATTTTTTAACTTTAAATTAAGGCATACACGACTATTGATATAGGCAAGTCGCGTATGATACGCGCCTTGCTTTAAGGAAACCCGCGGGTGCAATGCATACGCGAGTTGCAATGCACATACTCGCGTATGATATGCGGGTTGCTATGCAAATAGTCGTGTATTCAACCCTAATGTCTAAAGAAAAATATATTTAGCTAGTAAGGTGATGCTGTATCAAAATTCATGCCTATATATATTGTTTTGAATACTTCAATCCAATTTGTCCTTTTGTGTTCCGACACAATGGGTGTCAGTACTCGGACGGACAAGTGCCATTTTACGTGATAACAATGGTAAGGAAAGTATTTTAGATAATTTTCAACAAACCCTTCACTAGATTTCATATGTAGTGTTTTTCATTAGTATTAAATCATATTATATGCTTGAAATGATCTAGATGTCTAAAGAGTAAAATCCAAGGTGTAGTAAGAGATGATCAAATTACTAACACCCTAGAAAGAAAATTGTTAAGAGGAGAAGTAAAGAAAGAAATATTTATTTCCCAACCAATTATAGTAGTATTTGAGCCTAATTTTATAAATCTATAAACTAGTTCTTCAGCCGAAGCACTGGTAATTCTTCCTACCCTAGAAACAATACAAACATAAGATTTGGTTAATTGGTAGGGAACTCTTGGGAATAAATAGAATCATATACAATAATGGTTAGGATATTAAACTATTACAAATATCTTCAACATACTTCTTGTAAATATCTAGACTAGGGCCACACATTTCTCATATGCTCCAAGTGTGTGTGGGGTTGCTAGGACCCCCTTCAGGGCTTCAGGGGAAAAGGCCTTAAGGAAATAATTCCTAAATCATTCAATTGTATTTTAGATCCTTTTGGAACCCTCATATGTATTCTATAAAAGGGGACTGACCCCCTAACATTGTAACATACGAGAGATAGAAGAATGTTGGATTTATAGTATATTGAGAAGGGAGGGAGTGAAGCAGTATAAAGCACATATTAAATACTATTCCACTTCACAAATTTTCACCAATTAAAACTTTTTAGTTGAAATGGTGATAAACATAATTGCGCACAAAGATTGAAGAATGATTATATGTATATCTATATATAAAATGAATTATTACATCAGTGGGAGAGTACAATATCCAAACATGAGTACCAACTCATTTTAGGCACCAAATTGATCCATAAGCAATAAATTGTTGGTTACATGAACCAACCTGTAACAACCTTGATCTGCATGAGCACAAACTCATGAAATTTAATAACCAATCTGAATAGATGTATGTCTTACTGCGAAAGATCCAACTTGTAGAAATCAAGAACCAACCCATGGAAAATTAAATCTACAATTTTTGCTTCATCTACCACTGAATGGAAGAACCAACTCCCAAATTATATTTTACCATATCTGACTGGAAGGAGGATCCAACCCCCAATTGTTTTACTAGCTATCACTGGAAGGAAACAACCACTCCCTAGATTTTTTACTAGCTATGATTGGAAGGAAGCTACAACTCCGTCATCCTTACCCCTTCTTGCCTCCCTAAGAAGTCTTACCATCACCCATTGGAAGGAAGCTCTAACTCCCTTATCCTTGCCCCTTCCTTCCTCCTTGATAATAAATAAGTGTGTATCAAATATTTGAAGTATACAAGTTACCTTATCTACAATGTCTATCTTCACGAAACTACAATTGTTGTATATCTTCTGGTCTGCGTCTTTCCCTTGATTATCTACGTTGAAACGATCAATTTCCTTATCTGTGATATGTTATAATATATGTTATTTGCATCATGCAATCTTCAGATATTTGTGAACGCTGACTTACTTTCACACTCTATAATCCGTGTTTCTGTGTTGGTCTAGTGTTTTGAACTCAGTTACTTCTATGGATTTGCAATTTGCGCCATTTATTGAGTAAACAAATTTCACATCCTGTATCCAGGAATCCTTCTACTTTGCGCTCCTCTTTCTATTCATTCTTTGTTGATATACACAATTTGGTTTTGTTGCATAAAAGACTCCTATGATCAACAAGCCATTGATACCCCAATAAATAGAATCTTGTTCCAAAAGATTCTTCATGCTTGAAGCTTACTTCAACACATCCATCTCTTGCTTATTTATACTATCTCAAGAGATGCATCCACTCATTGAGGGTCCTTAACCTCGATTGCCCCAACTTATTTGTGTCTTGATCAAGTTACCTATTGCGTCGGGGTATTATTTAATTGCAATTCAACTTTGTGGGGTTTAGTGCACATATGCCACTTGTTTTGTGGGGTTTTCACACACAAGTTCATATTTGAGTGATATTGGCGCACATACATATTACTTCAATTTGCATACTTGCACACATACATACTTATTTTCTTTTATCAAACACACATGAATTAACATTTCAACCCATGACATTGTGAATCAACGCAACTTTTATCATTACTTTTGATTATGCCATGTGACAGTACAAGTTTGACATCAATGACAATACTATTGTTAAAAAATATCCCCCTTTGTCATTAATGTCAACAAACATAATCTCCCCCTGAAAATGTACTCCCACTATAATTAAGATTTATCTCTCTCTCCCTTTGACATCAATGGAAATGGGGTGTAAATAGTTTTCTATATCAAGAGGAAAATGTTTAGCTGATCGAGTTATTGCTGCAAATTTCTACAAAGTTGCTTTTGTAGCTACAATCTTATCTTTCATTTTACTTTATTTGGCCAAAATTTTATGTTCTATTTGTTAATTGGGGAATTCCTTCATTTTTTTTAGCATTCTTTTACTAATTCTCTTATCTCTCTTTGTAAATTTGAAAAATATTCCATAATTTGAGCAACTTATTCTTGCAAAGGTTCAAGTCTGTTAGCTCTCTTTGATTGCTCTTCCCTGATATTGCTTACTTCCTGTTGCTAGTATTTGAACTCTTATTTTGTTCATCTTTTCAATAGTTGATAAGGTGGTTAGGATATCTCACAACTTCTGCTCTCTTTCTTGTGTTGTTCATAGCTTTCGTTCCATCTCAACTGCTCATGAACAACAACATGTCCCCACAGTTGAGCACTTTATTCATATGGCTTAGCACATATTGGTTCTAGAGTTATGATGTTTTCTATTATGATTTTCAATTTTTAAATTTTCCTTTATCTTTCTGCCTTGATCTCTGGAGGTATCCCAGGCTACTTTGCTGATAGTTCACTAGATTTAGCTTGGATCTCTTGGAATATCTTTCCTAACTTCATCACTTTCCATTCCAGAGATGCTTCTTCATCAATTTGAGCCACCATAAGTGCACTATATATTTCCTCTATAGATTTCCATAGTTTATAACTTGCTATTGTGTTCTTTCAACTTCCCAATTCAACTGATTGCTTCTTTTGCTTCCTTTTTCAACTTTGATGGATTTTGTACACTCTTTTTTTATTATGTATTCATCCTAGAGAATTCTTCTTGTAGAGATTCATTCTCATTTTTTATTTTGTACCATTCGATTGTGGTAGACTCATGTCTCCATTGATTTCTTGTGCAATAGATGTATGTAGTGCATGAAGCTCATTTAAAGGTAAGCATGATAGGGTTATTTCTACATGACTTACCTCTTTTTACATTTCCTGAGTAGAAAAATTTAGGGATGTAGAAGAGATTTTTAGTATTTGATGCAAATCTATATGTGCAAAAATATGTATCTGCGAATTTCCTAGATGTGCCTCTGAGTCTGTTCCATCAACAATTTTCTTTTCCTCTCTAGTCTTTAATATCAATTGTCTAACTTCTGCAAAATTGTCTTCAATTCTTATCATGATTTCCTCTTTCCATGTTGCAAGTTATTCAATTTCATCTTTTGTGGTTACATTATCCTTGGATTCTTCTACTGCACTCCTAGTATCCATTCCAATTTTTTCAATGTCATCCATTGTCAGATCATGAATAAGTTTAGGTTTGCTTGTTTTTCTCTTCTTCTTTGAAGATCCTTCCAGATGAGTTGCTTCTTTTTTGTTATCTATTGGTGCAGATCATTGTTCAAAAGAAGTGTTCGCATTAGAAGCTTCCTCTTCTATAGGTGTTGACTTGATTTGTTTTTGCTGTTGTGAAACTTCATCTCCTTATGTTAATGTGATTTTCCATTATGTTTCCCATTCTTGAACAATTTATGCAATATCATCTTTAGAACAAATGTACAGAGTGGTTACCATTAGTGTCTTAGGGTCTCTTTTGGCCTGTATGTATATATGATGCATTCCAATCGTGAATAAATCCTTTGAATTCTTCTACTATTTGGGGTTGTATGCATCGATTATTATTTAGAAAATGCCTAATTTACTCACCATACATGAAAAAATTGATGTTGTTTTCTTCCCGCCTTCATGTAGTTGTGGAAAACCACATATTTGTATATGTGGATACTAGGAAGGGTCTGATGTTTTTTTCAAGAACTGAATCCCTTTAGATTCCTTCCAACATATAAGTGTAATTAAAATTAACAACCAGGTGTAGTGAAAGTGGTCACCTTTTTCTTGTGCTTCTATGTAGTCATCGAGAAATTCATTCAACAAGAAAGTTGACCAGTTATTCCCACGATGCACATTTCCACGAATGCAATGATTTATATTGATACTTGATCTAGGTGACTCTTTTAGAACACCTTGCATGCAAGTAGTTGGGAAATGAACCTTATTGCTTCATCCTTTATTTGTGCGATTGAGAATACTCTACTAGCTGGCTTAGTTCCGTATTTGTCGGCCATTTTCTTTCCAAGGGATCTTCATTGACTCTGGTCCATAACAATATTCACCTCTTACCCTGTGGAAGGTATCTCTATTATTGATTTGATCAATTTTACATAAATGGATACATGCATGTCCATCCAAATATACCCACGATGCACTTGTGATAACAACAATTTTGCACAGACTTTTACTTGTGGGGTTGTTCCAAAAAATGGAATTTCCAACAAGTTCAGTATCCCTATTTTTGACAACCCCTTTTCCCAAGTTTGGATCTCCATAATAATTGGTCCCTTAGGATCTAGGATGACCTTTTTGTCCATGTAATTCTCCATAACCAAACCATGAAATCTAGCAGAGTGATTAGGATCATAATATGAAAAGGAAAACTTGTATAATTTCCCATATATGTTTCCTTCAACTAGTATTCCTTCAGAGGCCTTTCGTGTTGATACTTCTAATTCTTCAACAATAGGAATATTCACATACAATGCATCAATTTTTCTGGAAGGAATGTAGTCATGAAGAACCTTGACAGAATTTGGTGAAGATGCACCAAGAGTTCATTAGAGGAAATTTGGGGTCTAAAATGGGCTTCCTAAGGAAAATAATAAAATAATACTTATTAATTTTGGAGGAAGAATGAAAAAAACTACTTTTTGTGTTCGTATTTTCGACATATCTCCCTATGTATTTACTCAAATTCTGAGTGGAAGAGCTTGTTGGACGTGGAATTTAATTCCACATCCAACGAGTACCCACACTACATACTTTTGATGGACCCCGCTACCCCAAAAACAAGAAATTCCTGAAAAAATGTGATGATGATGTCATCATCACATTTTTTCAGGTATTTCTTGTTTTTGAGGTAGCGGGTCCATCAAAAGTATGTAGTGTGGGTACTCGTTGGATGCGGAATTAAATTACGCATCCAATGAGCTCTCCTACTTGAAATTTGAGTAAAAAGACATGGAGATATGTTGAAAATACAAACAAAAAAAGTAGTTTTCTTTTATGACAAATATGTCAATTCAACCATTATGGTTGACTCATTTTATTGAAATTCTATTGGTTCTTGAATTCCAACTCACAAAATTTGTTGTTGGCGTGTTTTCTTATAAGGCCCATTTTAGACCCCAAATTTCCTCTAATGGGTACATGATCTTCTTATGCGTCCACTGATACGTTCTTTGACTTGCATTGTCTCTTGGGTGCGATGGCTTCCAAACCTCAACTTCTTCCTCGCACAAGTTCACTTTCGTAAGAATACATATGAGTATTCAAACTGGAAATATTCCTGCCTTATAAAGATCTCCCCACCTTATCACATCATTAATGCACTTTGTGCTTTGTGTATTTTACCTAGATTTGGTCTGTCTTTGAAAACTAGAATGTTTCAATTTTCTCAAGATTTGGTTAATTTGGTCCAATTCAACTAACTATATGTTGTCATTTAATTCCAATTATTCCCAGTAACCAATTATCACTATGAGCATTACTCCACCAATTCATAAATGCTTCCCTTCTTGTCGCAACATTTTTGTGTGCAAAGATTTTACTGCGACCGATTTGTATATTTGAGACTCAGTTTGGAGATAAATAGTGAACAGATTGATCATCTGAACTTCCTATACCTCTATTCATTCGAAAAGGCTTGGACATTTCTAGGATACTAACCTTTGTTCTCCAATTCATCATCCATTTCTTCCCTTTTTGATCTTCTAAAGCATTTCTTTTGTAAAGAATAGGCTGGCAATCCTCACTCGTCTTCTTTTTCCATTTTTTTAATATTTTCTTGATTCTTCACATATTGGGCTTTGTGGCCCATTTTATTACACTTGTAACAAATTATAATTTTAAAAGTCTTTCCAATATATCTAGTCCTTGCGCATTTCCAACATAGACTAGTTTTGCGCAATTCCCTATGTTTCTCAGTGCATACTCCTTTCTTGTCAACACCATCCTTATACCCTACAACGAATCTATTATGGGTGAAATTTTCTTGCTCAGGATTTCATTTAACACTTTTGGTACTTTTAGCAAACTTGTCATTGTATTAAGTTGAGTTTACAATCTTTCAATTTCTTACTCCTTTTCCCACAAATACTTCTTTTGTTCATCAAGCAATTTTTGGTCCTCATATTTTTTTTCTTTGAGAAAGATGGTATCAAGTTGTTTAACTCGAAATTGATTTTGATGATCATTGATTACTTTGTAGGTTTTATCACTTTGACTCTGAATCCTTTGGAGTTGGTATTTTAATGACAACATCTCTTTATTTGATTTAGCAACATGTTTCTTCTTCTCTTTCTCAACGTCTTTCAATTTCTTCTTTAAAACTATGATTTCTTTGGATAGATTTTTATTTTTTATTGCTACTTGTTCAAGTTTCCCTTCCAGAGCATCAATCTTAAGTTTCTCAATTTGGAAATTTTTATCAATTTCCTGTCACTGGCTGGTAAAATATGATGTCGATTCCTTTGATTATTCTTATTTCATTTTTAGTGTCTACATGATATTGTTCGCAATCATTTTGACTTTTTCGATGGTGTTTCTTTTAGTGCGAATGATATAGGCTTGCTTTTGTGATTGATGCATTTTCTACACTATCAATTTCTTGTAACTATGATGCTTCTTTTTCATCCATAACCGCGCTGGATATATCTTCCAGATGTTAAGCTGTAATTGAAGACTCCTGCTTTGATGCCAATTTTTGTATTTATCTTATATTGAGAGCGGGGGGGTGAATCAATATAAAGCACATATTAAATATTATTCCACTTAACAAATTTTCACCACGTAAAATTGTTCACCTGAAATAGTAATAAACACAACTGTGCACAAAGAGTGAAGAATGATTATATGCATATCTATAGATAAAATGAATTATTACATCAGCGGGAGAGTAAAATATCTAAACATGAGCACCAACTCATTTCAGGCGCCAACCTAATCCACAAGCAACAAATTGTTGGTTACAAGCAATGACTTGCAACAACCTCAATCCGCGTGAGCATCGACTCATGAACTTCAGGAACCAACCTGAACAGGTGTATGTATTCTTGCACAAGCTCCAACTTGTATGGAAAACTGCAATCTCCAATTGTTTTTTCAGTTCCTACCACTGAATCGAAGCACCAACTCCCAAATTATATTTACCAACTCCGACTGCAAGGAGGCTCCGACCCCCAATTATTTTACTATCTACCACTGGAAGGAAGCACTCACTCCCTTTATGTTTTACTAGATACAAATGGAACAAAGCTACAAGTCCCTCTTCCTTTCCCCTTCCTTCCTCCCTAATAAGTTTTACCAGCACCCACTGGAAGGAAGCTCCAACTCCCTTATCCTTTCCCCTTTCCTCCTCCCTGATAAGAAATAAGTTTGTATGAAAAAGATGAAGTATAAAAGTTACCTTATCTGTGATGCGCGTCTTCACAAAACTACAAATGCTATAGATATTCCAGTCAATGTATTTCCCTTGATTACCTACGTCGAAACATCCAGTTTCCTTATCTGCGATGTGCAATAATATTTGTGACCTGCATCACACAATATTCAGATATCTGTGAACACTAACTTAGTTTGACACTTTGTAATATGCATTTCTTTGTTTGTCCAATGTTCCAAACTCACTTACCTCTGCGGCTTTGCGGTCTGCATCATTTACTGAGTAAGAACTTCACACATCCTGTATCCAGGTATCCTTCTATTTTGTGCTCCTCTTGTCGTTCATTTTTTTTATTTGCGCAATTCGACTCTGTTGCATATAAAATTCCTTCTATGATCAACATGCCATTGATACCCCAAGAAATTGAAGCTTGTTCCAAAACAATTTATCTTTAAGTATTCATGCTTCAAGCTTACTTCAACACATCCGTCTCTTGCTTATTTATACTTTTTTCCTAATTCAAGAGACGTGTCCACTCATTGAGGGTCCTTAACCTCGATGATGCCCCCACTTATTTGCTTCTTGATCAAGTTACCTACTGCATCGTCATGGTACTTATCACAATTCAACTTTGTGGGGTTTAGCGCACATATACCACTTGCTTTCTAGGGTTTTCACAGATGAGTTCATATCTGAGTGGTATTGGAATACATACATATTACTTCAATTTACATACTTGCACACCTACATATTTATTTTCTTTTATCAAACACGCAAGAATTAACATTTCAACCCATGGAATTGTGAATCACTGCAACATTTATCATTTCTTTTGATTATGCCATGTGATAGTACAAGTTTGACATCAATGACAATACTAATTTTCAACAAAGAAAGCATTGTAAATTTTTACTAAGTAATAATAAAAGATCGAAGCTACCATTACACCATGGTTTTACCTACATACAAAAAGTTTTCCACGTAAATCTCATGTTCTATTGTTATTGTTGTTTGCTTCTATTTTTCTTATGTTTTTCTAACATCTGGTATATGAGCCTAAAAAATCATAGACAACATTTTTTGCGAGTGGGAGTTGCAACAACGGCAAAAGGTTTAACCAAATTAGAGATTGAAAAATTTTATGACAAAAAACTCTACCTATGGAAGATGAAGATTGAGGATTTGTTGGTTTAAAATGACCAACCCCTAGCCTTGCAAGGGGCTGCGAAAAAACCAAGCGACATGACAGACAAGGACTGGATAAAGCTAGACAAAAAAGAATTTTCTACAAATCATATTTTCCTAGCGGACTCTAGCTTCTTCAATGTTGTTGAAGAAAAGACTGCAGAATCCCTTTGGGATAAACTTGGGAAGTTGTATGAGATTAAATTGACAACAAATAAGGTTTTCCTAAAAACAATTTTTTCATCTGGGGATGAAAGAGCGTTCAACTATGGGAGTTAATATGAATGAATTTAATACCATAATCAACAAAGTTCTCTAAATTTGTGTAAAGTTCAAGGATGAGGTCAGAGTGATAACTAATTTTTACTATGTTCCCTCCTAGATACCAGATATCATATGGCGGTGACCATCAGAAACTCATCATAAAGAACGCTGAAATTTCATGATGTGATAGATGCTTTACTTAAAGAAGGGTTGAGGATAAAATCATATATGGATCCCTCTACTAGTGAAAACCTATCCATGAGAGGGCGATCTAGTGAAAGGTGTCAAAAAAGGAGATCACAATTCATATCCAATTCCAGATGATGCAAGAAAGGGAGGTGCTAGAATTGTGAGAAAGGCTAGGGCACTTAAGGAAGGACTATTGGTATCTAAGGTAGGAAAATAAGGATGAAAAGATAGATAAACTATCAATTGAATATAGTACAATATATTCATAAGAGACAACAACATGCGAAGCTTTCTGTCTCATTAACATCTCTCTATTATATGATTAGGTTTTGGACACAACTGCATCTTTCCACATATGTCCACATAGAGACTGGTTTGTCAAATACCAACCCTAGAGTGGTGGAATGGTCTACTTGGGTGATGATCATACTTTATAAATTGTGGGAAGAGGGGAAATTAATATCAAGTTGGATGATGGCAGAGAAATGAAGCTAGTGATGTACAAGATGCACCATATCTACAAAAGAATTTTCTCTAAACCAAGATCATAGATAAGATGGGATATTCTACTACCTTTGGTGACAAACAATGTAAAATTACTAAAGGATCCATCATGGTAGAAAAAGGAGAATCTTATGGGTATTGCTTATGCAATGATACAATGAAAAAGAATGCAATACCAACAGATTCGAGGAATGTTCTGGATGCAATGATGCTATGGCATCAATGACTTGTCCATATGAGTGAAAAAAGTTTGAAAACTATGCATGATTAAGGTATTCTTTTTGGGATAGTATTGTGATTTATACTTGTGTGAGCACTATGTTTTTGGTAAACATAAGAGAATTCAATTTATTGCAAGATACGATAAAAGTTATGATCTTTTATAACTTATTCATTATGATATATTTGGACTAGTCCCCACTCCGTCCATGAATGGTTGTAGATATTTTCTGACTTTTATAGCTGATTATTCTAGATCAGGAGTGTGGTTGTATTTTATGAAAAATAAGTTAGACCCCTTCGAGAAATTGAAAGAGTTCAAGGAATGAGTAGATAAAAAATTGGGCAAGTCCAATTTGTGTCTCAAATATGATAATAGAGGTGAACAATGCTCCAAGGAATTTGATAAATTTTGTATGTAGGAAGGGATTAAGTACCAAAAGACTGCTTCACATACACCGCAACAAAATAGTGTGGCTGAGTAGAAGAGTCAGACAATCATGGAATGTGCAAGAAGTATGATAAATGCATCTTTTTCAGATAATGGATCATGGGTAGAGGCTATTAAGATAAATGTGTTTAATTTACAGATCACCTACAATTAGGTTCGATGGAAAGATTTAGACGAGGTTTGGTGTGGTAATCCAATTGATTATTCTCATTTGCATATGTTTGGTTGTGATGCATTTTTCCATGTACCAAAAGAAAAGAGGCCCTAGATTAACCCAAAGTCAAGGAAATGTGCTTTTATCAATTATGATAACACAGTAAAGCGGCATAGATTGTGGGATCCTTTTGAACACAAGGTAATTGTTAGTAGTGATGTTAATTTTAATGAAAAATCCATGCAAAGGAAGGAGGTACAACAAACAATTGAAATTGTACCAGTTGAAGTAGAAATGAGTGAAGATGAAAATGAATCTTCTGATCAACATGAAGAACATCAAGTTCAACAAACACAACTATAATATCTACACTTTCAAAGTGACATCTAGAAAGGTATTTTCGTAATTTTCACTCTTCTTTTGGTTTGTTAACTCGTGATGGTGAACCTAGTTCATTTTAGGAAGCTAGATAATATAAGAATAAAAATAAATGGAGGAAATCTAGGGATGAAGAAATGAATGCATTAAACAAGAATCAAACATGGGAACTTGTGGATTTCCCACCAGGAAGAAAATTTGTTGGAACTAAGTGGGTGTATAATGTAAACAAGAACAATGATGGGTTGTTGGAAAGATATAAAGCTCATTTGGTAGCAAAATGCCATGTGCAAAAGTCAGGTATATATTTTAATGAAATATTCTCTCTAGTTGTGAAACTTACTATTGTAAGGGTTTTACTTGAACTTGTAGGAACAAAAGAGCCAGGGTTGAAACAACTTGATGTAAAAAATTATTTGTTATATGGCAATTTTGATGAAGACATTTATATGTATCATCCTGGGGGCTATAAATAAAGAGGCAAAGAGAATTTGGTTTGCAAACTCAAGAAATCTTTGTCTAAATTGAAACATGTTCCAAGTACGTGGTAACAAAAATTTGACACCTTCATGAAGAGCCAAGGTTTCAGTAGAAGTGAATATAACCATTGTGTAGTTTTATTATCTTGTTGTTGTATGTTGATGATATGTTGGTTGCAAGTCCCGACATGAAGAAAATCATTGATATCAAGGCTCGGTTGGCTAGGACATTTGAATGAATGATTTAGGAGCAACAAATCAAATTCTAGGGATGAATATACACAAGGACAAAATAGGTAGGAAGATTTGATGAAGTCAAAAGTCATATATAGAAAATATTATATATCACTTCAATATGTAGAATGCAAAACAAGTTAGCACCCCACTTCCTACACACTTCAAGTCGTCTTTCGAAAAGTGTCTTATCCCAAAAGTAGAGAAGATAAGAATATCTCATGTACCATATTCATCAACAGTAGGGAGCCTCATGTTCACCACGGTGAGCACCATACTAGATATTGCTCAAGCAGTGGGATTTTTTTGTTGATCCATGGTGAATCTTGGTAAGGAGCATTAGAATGTTGCGAAGTGGATACTCAAATATTTAAGGGGCACTTCAGACACTGCTATTTGCTATAGATAACCAAATTTACAAATTAAAGGTTTTGTAGATTTTGATTTTGGTGAAGATAGAGATGGACGAAAGTATACAACAAGATATGCTTTCACTCTTATTGGTGGATTTGTAAGGTGGACATCTAAGTTGCAAAAAATGATGTATTTTTCAACCACTGAAGTAGAATATGTGGTAGCAACTGATGCCAGGAAATAGGCAATACGGCTAGAGATACTAATGGATGAATCCAAGATAATAAAGGGAAGATCAATTTGTATTGTGATAGTCAAAGTGCTATTCACTTAATGATGAATCCAAAATTTCATAGTCACACAAATCATATTGATATCAAGTAACATTTCATAAGGAAAGTTGTGAATGTAGGATCTTGTTGGAGAAAATTGATACCGATGAGAATAATGTAGATATCCTTATGGATCCAGTCAGGACAAAAGTTTGAGTGGTGAAAAAAATATACGGGATGTTCAAAATGTGATGAAGGAAACATTGACAATGGCATGTAGGTGGAAAACATTGACAAGAAAATTCATGTATATTAACTTCAATTGGGAAAACGTTAGGATTTGAAGTCAATATAAAGATCTCCAATAAATTTCATATATATTTCTTGAATAGGAGAACATTTTTCTCATATGCGTTGGGGATGCGAGGGGTTAGACAGGGGACCCCTAGCACCACTTCCAGGGCGAAGCCCTCGAGGAGAAAATTTCTATACCATTCTAGTGTATTTTAGTTCCTTCTAGAACCCTCATATGTATCGTATAAGAGAGTCACCCCCCAACATTGTAATAAAAGAGAAATAGAAGAAATCATTGTAAGTGTTTTTCCAAGAAATAATAAAAGATTAAAGTTGCCACTGCCCCATGGTTTTACCTGTGTACGTCAAGGTTTCCACATAAATCATTCTTCTTAAGGTATCTGAGATGAATATATTCATGTATTAAATTTAATGGGAGATCGAGACATTTCTTGACTATCATATGAAAATATTGTGAGTTGTGTAGTAATTACTCATGAAGCAATGATAAACATGGAAAAGGTCGTAGAGATTCCATTTCAAGGGTATCCAAGTCCTTAGGGGTGGTAGTCACTCGCGATGAAATTGGGAATATATTGGATAATTTCAAGATTGATATCCTAAACTCATTAAGTTCCCAATTATACACAATGAAGATTAAAAAGAAACAATATGGTGTTGAATTACCCTTGGTCATGTTTTGCTAGAGGTACCAAAAGAATAACCCCTTAGAAGAATGCCCTCTCAACAATATGGAAACTTGTGCTATCCATGAACAAAACTGTGTAATAGGACAATGTTCTTCATTACTAGAACTAAAATTTGTATATCAAGGAACCAACAAAGGAACATAGAAAATTTGATTCATGGCTAAGAAGAGACCATGGGAACCTTGACCACCAAGTATGCAACAAGGTCCATATCAGTACTATGCCTCTTTCTTTAATCATTATCCCCCCTCCCATAATTGGTATCGACTTATTCCTTAGTAACAATGGCCCCCTTAGGTCCAAAACCAACCTTAGAAACAAAGCTGGTGAGGGTATCCTTATGTGATTGTACAACAACAATCATATCAACCCTAGGCTCAATTTCAACAACAACAACAACCCCAATTTCCATCAAACCAACCTCCTCAAAGACCTCCTCAAATTCATTCTCAACTCGTTCCCGATCTCAACAATAAAGTAGTTCAACCCACTTACACCACTAAGGTAACCAGTTTTCCAACTTACTTTGTTTTCCCTATTGATCTCAATGATGCTCACCTACAATGAGGAAAGTGATAAAAACAAGTCCTCCCACCACTCAAGAACAAGATAATGGGGAGGAACCCTTATAGATAAATGCTCAAAGTGATAAATCTTCCCCAGTAGTACGAAGTGTTGTCCCAAAGAAGTATAATCAATCTTAAGTATTCAGTCCTGCTTCAACTCCCCCATATTCCAAAAGGTTGAGAATAGAGAAAATTCCCACACAATTTGAATTTTCCTTTTTAAGGGAATTACAAAATGCATGTGTTAGAATCCCTCTATTCCAGGCACTTACATATGTTCCAATATTTACAAAATATTTTCAAGATCTATGTCTAAGGAATCCTAGGAGAAAGAGATAAGACCCCCAAGCTTTTCAAGTATTTGGAAAATTGGCTAATTTGATGCTATAATATATTTGTGACTAAATATGTATATCTTTGAATCCCAATCATCAGTGTACATATTAACAATATCTCTATTCCTAACACCATAATATTTTGCATAGGAATATTTTGAATCAAATGTAACCTCACAAGAATTACAACATAGATAAACCCTAAAGATATTTAGGGTACTTAAACACTCTACATGGTGTTCAGGGCTTTTGCCATTGTCCCAAGGGCTCCAAGGGCTTCAAACTTGGGCTTGTACAAGATCAAAAGGTCTCCTTAGACACTACCACTTACTTAACCCCCAGAGGCTCCTCAAAGGGCACCAAGACATGTTGGCATCAATCACTATACACTATTGTCATCAATGACAACTTAATCAACAATCTCCCCCTTTGTCATTGATGACAACACCATAACTCTTCTTCCGAACACGCTCCCCTTATTCACAACTTCTCTCCCCCTTTGAAATCAATGGCAAATAGATCATTCTTTGACCATAATGCTCCCCCTCAGGGCATGCTCCCCCTGTCATCAACTTTCACTTCCTTTCCAACTTTTCTTCATATTTGCATTAATGGAAGCAAGATCTTTTTTGGAAACACTGCTTCTCTTATCACTAATGCTACTTTGGTGGACTTGAATTCTGTCACAAGAATACTATTGGAACCAACTACGATGCTCAAATATGATAATAAAAACATATATCCTTTTAGACATTCTTCATATCACGGGTTGATAGTCTTCAAAACAATATTTGATTTTTCCCAAGATTTTCATCATTTCTGTTTTGATCAATGGTGCAATCTACTAACTTTTTTCTCCATACTTTAGTAGACTGATGGTTGTTCATATCATTTGATTGAACTATCTTTCTTCTCCAAAATTTAATTGGTCCCGACATCCTGCAATGTTTTGCGAAATGATCATAATGATAGCAATTGTAACACTGAATGGAAAAACCATCTTGATTTCTTCTTGGCGTGATCTTTTCATGATATCTGCAATGGATGGATTTGTGACAATAGTCATTAGAGGAAATTTCAACTCAAAATTGGCCTTTTAACTTTTATTCAAATTCCATGTCATCATGTGTTAGCCAATGAAATTGCTTTAAATTTGAAATACCGTATAGGTCTTAAACACTTTTTTAATATAAATTTGGGGATAGGTATCATAAAAAAACTACTTTTTTTGTTTGTATTTTTTACATATCTCCTCGTGTTTTTACTCAAATTTCGATCGGGAGAGCTATTATCATTCCGTTTTTTCAGGTATTTCTTGTTTTTGGGGTAGCGGGGTCCGTCAAAAGTATGCTGAGTGGGTACTCGTTGTATGCGGAATTTAATTCCGCATCCAACGAGCTCTCCCGATCGAAATTTGAGTAAAAACACGGGGAGATATGTCAAAAATACAAACAAAAAAGTAGTTTTTTTCTTTTCTTCCTCCAAAATTAATAAATATTATTTTATTATTTTATTAGTTCATTTTAAGAGGCCCATTTTGAGTTGAAATTTCCTCTAATGTATTGCACTTGTAACAGTAGCCATTGAACATCATAGGATATCTGTGAGTTGTAACTTCTCTTGATTCTTGTTGATCATGGAATCTTTTAAGAATATATGTATAATTGTTAGTCTCAGTCTTCCTCTTCCGTAGAGACTTCACTGTTATTCTCGATCTTCGAATTTGTATTTAACTAAGCAGTTGTTTTGTCTAGGTCTTCCTTCAGAGAGAGGATCTTCAATTCTTTCTTTTGACATATTTCTATCTTTTCTTGGAGTTGTCTCGTTAAATCTTGTTCTATTTTCTTGACTTCTTCTACAAGTTTGTTCAGATCAGGGATATTGTCTTCCATATGTCCTTTTGAATTCTGATCATCCTCATGGGATTGTTGTAGTTGATCTTTGAATGCATGATTCTCCTTTTTGAGTTTTGAGAGGTCCTTTTCAAATTCGAAGTTTGTCAGACATATCTTCTGTAACTCTTCCTTCAAGGATTTGATTATGAGTTCTTGTTTTCTTCTTAACTTATCTTCCAATATTTCTTTAGTCTTGTAGGCACTTATCTTACTGTCTTTGTCTTGTAGCTTTCATATTAACTCTTTTTATTTATCTTCTAGTAGTCTTCCGAGCTTGACAATTTCTTCTGATTGCTTTTCAATTTCTGTGGCTGACTTCTCAAGTTTGTCTTTCAAATATTTGTATATGGATTCTTTGATTCTGGTAGCTTCTTCGACTAGGAGTTTCAGATTAATTATGGCATGTGTGGCCTTCTCAGATTCTTCTTGATTCCTCTTCTCGGATTTGTCCAATTGATCTTGCAATACCTGGTTCTGTTCACAAAGATTTTTTACTTCTTGTGAAACATTAGTAATTTCATTGTCTATCATAATATCACTTATCAAAGAGCAAGGATTTTCATCATAATCTGAAGTATTGCATTCAATGAATCCAGAATAGCTCTTATTTTTTATATCTGATAAACATATCTCTTTCAAAGAATTACAAACAGAGTGTTCTGGGGACTTACCTTCATACCTACATGGATCTTGTATTGACCTTTTGATGGGGTCGTCTTCTGCTTCTTGTTCTTCGTCTAAATTTATCTTATTTATTTTGAACGAAAATTATTCAATTGAGTTGCACTTTCCTATTTTCTCCTTTTGGAGATCTATTAGATATTCAAGCATTAATTCCATAACCTCTGTGTCCTCTTCTTTTTTGGAGTAGTGTTGTTCTAATCTGAGCCATAGTCCCTTAGCTGAGATGCACTTCCCTATCTTCTTTTGGATATCTGTTAGGCCTTCAAGGATGGCTAAAATAGCCATAGAATTATTTTTCTTTGCTTCCTTTTGAGCTGTTATTTTCACTTTCTTTGGAGGTATATATATAGTAAAAACTAACTTCCATACACCAATTGCCTCAAGATAAGCCTTCATTCTCATTTTCTAGATCAAGTAATAATTTGACTCACAGATCAATGGTACTTCGTTCATTGAGAACCCCATGGTGTGTCAAGGATCTACTTCAAGCTGGCAATGCTTTCTTGTGAAGACCCGCTTTGATACCAATTGTTAGACACACCAAGCACATAGAGAGGGGGGGTGAATTTGTGTGTGCAGTTTTTATTACTTTTTCAATTTAACAATCAACAACTTATTCAATATTATGCATTATCACATTATCATTACATCATCATCAACATTACTATCATCATTATATCATCATCACATAAGAAGCATATCATGAAACACAAAACACCATATTTTACGTGGAAACCCAAGTCCTAGGGGGAAACCACAGAAGCCTTTATAATAGTTTTCCAGAAATAAATGGAATGAGGAAACAACCCCCTTATTACAATGACTTCAGTCCTCCAACTACAAATGGAAGGGGGCTACAACCCCTTGATTTACAGGATACAACCTGAAGGAAGCTACAAATCCCTAGTTCTTCGGCTACAACCCCTTTCCTTGCCCATTCCTACCACCCTGATATGAAGATAGAAAATGTTGAACTATGACTGCAATGATCCTGCAGACCTTCTAATCAACACCTGTACTACAGTACACAATCTGTACCACACTGAACAACCACTGCCACTACTAGCCGTTGCTCATCATCTGATCACTACTCATCAACTGATCACTGTCCACTGTATGACACTGCTCATCAACATGTCCAATCAAGTTGTACCAATCAATCTGTTATTCACATCATCTAACTCAGTCAATCTGAGTCTAACCAACTACACACCAAACTCATTCCACTTGAGTCAAACCAACTGCTCATACAACTCAGCCGGTCTGAGTCAGACCAAGTGCACATAAGGCAACCTGTTCCAATCCTGTTCAATTGAACCAACCGGTACCAAGCTGCTTGTGTACTTGTGCCAAATCAATCATATAATTGTGTTGATCTAATCAAGTTCTCTGACAGTCAACCAACCCTTCTTACTTGGCCTAGTTCATCAAGTAAGAGACACATTTGAGCAACCAAGAGACTTCACATACGGTTAACCAAACTTCGTTCAAACACACTCAACTCATGGCACCACAACCAACCTCAATCACAGTCAAGGAATATTGACAGTTAAACATGATAAACCTCAACCAACTAACCTTAGCCAAGAAGATAAGACTTAACCAACTATGTCAAACTCAACCAGTTTCATAAACTCTTAGACACAAAAAGATTTTTCAATCCACTCAAATCAAGTCAACAAATCAATCAAATATCAAGCAAATAGTCACTTACAATACTGTCAAATGTTGTCATTAACAGGCAATAACAGTCCACCTCCACTTAGGTCAAAGACACAACGATCAACACTTGTCAAACTAGTTTTCAAAGAAAACACTTAGGTTGATCAAAGAAATCACCCACACGATCTATTACTTACATGTCAACTTCTCATTCAATAATACACTTTACAATAGTCAAGATAAACACCAAAATCTATGCCAACAATATCCAAGATAATCATCAAGATCTATATCAAGATCATTGTCCACTGTATCACACTGCTCATCAACCTATACAATCAACTTATCCAATCAAGTTGTACCAATCAATCTGTTGCTCACGTCATCCAACTCAGCCAATATGAGTCTAACCAAATGCACACCAAACTCAGTCCACCTGAGTCAAACCAACTACTCATACAACTCAGCTAGTCTGAGTAAGACCAACTGCACATAAGGCAACCTGTGCCAATCCTGTTCAATTGAACCAACATGTACCAAGCTGCTTGTGTAAGTGTGCCAAATCAATCATATACTTGTGTTAATCTAATCAAGTGCTCTGACAGTCAACCAACCCTTCTTACTTGGCCTAGTTCATCAAGTAAGAGACACATTTGAGAAACCAAGAGATTTCACATACGATCAACCAAACTTTGTCCAAACACACTCAACTCAATGACACCACAACCAACCTCAATCAAAGTCAAGGAATACTTGACAGTTAAACATGATAAACCTCAGCCAATTAACCTCAGCTAGGAAGATAAGACTTAACAAACTATGTCAAACCCAACCAGTCTCATAAACTCTTAGACACAAAAGGATTTTTCAGTCCACTCAAATCAAGTCAACAAATCAATCAAATATCAAGCAAATAGTCACTCACAACACTGTCAATTGTTGTCATTAACCTTCAATAACAGTCCACCTCCACTTAGGTCAAAGATACAATGATTAACACTCGTCAAACTAGTTTTCAAAGAAAACACTTAGGTTGATCAAAGAAATCACTCACAATATCTCTTACTTGCATGTCAACTTCCCATTCAATACTACACTATACAACAGTTAAGATAAACATCAAAATCTATGCCAACAATATCTAAGATAATCATCAAGATCTATATCAAGATCACATCAAGATATATTCCAAGATAGCCATCACCATAGCCTCCATAACATATTCAATGACTTCAAAGATATATACCAATATATAGGCTCACATACTAAGATCAAAGATGAACTCTATCCATGAGAGACGTGCCATCACAAGAGAAACCCACGATACCTTTTTGAAGATCACAAGATGAATAAACAATAGAAAAACCAAACTAAGCTCTATATAATGTCACCACATAGCCCTCATAACAAGTTTTCCAACGAGCCAAGAATTTTGTTTCCGATTCCATACGAGAAAGTTATGTCAATTTTAGTGAAGATGCCCAGAGATTTCTCCTCCACCATGTTTCGCACTTTTCTCCAAGAGTTGTGAAAATACAAAGAGAATTGATGATTGAATAAATGAAATGTTTGATATTCTATTTATATAGGTTGTGGAGGAAAGTTAGTACCTCAAACTTGGCCGACATGCAATTCAAAATTACAAATAATTAAATTCTCTTTTGTTTGGTCAACTTGCCCAAAAAGGCGGGGTGCACCAACTTAAAAAATTTATATCTCTTCAACCGAAAGGAGATAGAAGATGCTCCACATATCAACAAAAATGGCTTGACGAGGAATATCTCTGTATGATGGGTTTATTTGCAAATTTTTGGTCTAATACCCTTAAATTCTTCAATATGTTCAGGACGTCAAAAAACCCACACATAAGGGTGCCAAAACCCCACACATAAGGGTGCCAAAACCATACCACCAACTACAAGAGTTTCAAAGTCTTCTTCAACATATCAAGGCACTTCCATGGGATCTACCTCCATCTACATCCCAATAGCCATATAATCACAAAGAGGACCATACATTACCATCAACAAGCTACCAAGTGTGTGGGTTCAAGACCCAAGGCACCACATGCAAGGGTTTCAAGGATTTTTTCAAAGATATCATATAATATTTAAACAATATACTTTTCATGGACTTCTAGTCCATCACATAGGACTCCATTGCCAAGTGATGAGGGAATCATGACCAAAGATTCCATCATACCAAAGGCTCCAACAATCATGGGCTTATAAACCACCATATGTATGGATTCCAAGACCCAAATCATTTCCAAATGCACAATCAATGATCATATAGTGTCCAAGAGTCATCATGCCACCATTTATGTGGGTGTCGGACCTTTTCATGCATAATGACCATCTCCAACGGTTCCATGACCCCAACAAGGGATACATGGGCATCAAGATGTTCATCAAGGGTTCCAATTTTTCACCAGGTCATTAATGACCACATCATCGCCTTTAAGGGGAAAAGGACCATTAAGCCATCAAATGTGGGTCCAGGGGCTTCTTCAAGGCTTCTTCATCAAACAAGGGGCTTCATAGGCTTTTTCAACCACCTCAAAGACACCAGGAGACCTCCAAGGGTCAAGATCCATCATGACATCACCTATGTGGTTGCTAGACCTTCTCCTAGGGTACCATGACCTCAATAAACACAAATGACCACTGAAAGAGTCATTTGGACTCTTGCAACTTCTTCAACCCACCAAAGACACTTTTGTAGGGTACTAGGGAATAAGTTGTGGTACTAGGGAACCAAAGAAACAACTAGGGAACCGTAAAACACCTTTGGGGTACTTAAACACTCTACAAGGTGTTTAGGGATTTTTCCATTGTCCCAAGGGCTCCAAGGGCTTCAAACTTAGGCTTGGACAAGATCAAAAGGCCTCCTTAGACACTGACACGTACTTAACCCCCAGGGGCTCCTCAAGGGGCACCAAGATATGTTGGCATTAATGAAAACTTAATCAACATTAGTATAGTAGGTCGATGTGAAATTCCGATTCACAACAGGATCTAGAAGCTAAGAGAATCCACACAACAAAAGAATTTGACAATACATGAAGAAAACAGTAAAAATAGGCAAAATTAACACATAGAGATGGTGCCAATAATTGAGTTCTCTATTACAGTCCCACATGTAAACATGTCTCGAACATGATTATATTACAATAGGAGAAAATCGTTATCCTTTGGAGGAAAATTGGTGGCATACATGTGGCAGGCTTACATTGGACCTCTAAGCCCTCCTAGGTTGACCAATAGGCTCTCAAACCACTTCAAACAGTCACGAATGGCTATGTGAATGTTGGGGAGACATGCTTGGTCATAATTTAGGGTATTGTAGGCATGGTGGAGTGGGAGTGGCTCTAGGCAGTCATAAATGGTCCAAAATGGCTAAAACCATTGAAATACAATGCATGGGCACCTCTAGTAAACCCAGATCCATGATTTAAGGAATGGGAGCACCCCAACGGACCAAATGGTCATTAATGAAGGTGCCTTAGCTCCTAGTTGACCAAAATGAGGGTGTTGGGTGCAATTAATGGTCCAAAGCCTCCAACAACCTTAGGAAGACACCATGAACCAAGTTTGGACTATGCATCATAATTGAAAATGAATGAGACTATGGTCCTAGGTGGTATGATGACTATGGTACTAAGAGGTATAATGTTCTAACACTCCTCATTAAGCCTGACTTAGTGTAACCATATAAAAAAATGTGGCCTTGACAACTAAGGCTCAAGTCACCTCTTAAAAAAATTTATTAGTCCATATAACCAAGGTAAGAAGGAAAACCACATGGGAATAAAACCTCCCCTCTAAAATGGACATGGAACAAAATATGAAAGTGAATATCAGTCATCACCATGTGTCACACACTCCAAGGAGTGATCTCAAATAGGTGAATATCTTCTCTATGAAGCTCTTGGTGAAGATGTCAGCAGTTTGCTATGCAGATGGGAAATACTGTAATGATATCACCTGGTCATGCACCAAGTCTTTGATGTAGTGCATGTGAATCTCAATGTGCTTGGTCCTCTGTCTCTATATTGGATCTGAGGATATATTGATTGCACTTTGATTGTCACACCAAATAACAGTGGGTGAATCAAATGCAAACCCAAGATCTCCAAGAATGCCTTATAACCAGCATACGGGACCATGTGCAAGCATGAATACATAACCTGAAGTGGACTTTCTGTCAATGGAATCTCTATCCCAATCAGAATCAGTAAATCCAACTAGTTCTAGTGGAGAACTAGCAACATAGTGTATCCCGAAGTGTTTGGTTCCTTGCGCATAATGCAAGATCCTTTTAGCAACTTTCCAATGGATCTCATGAGGCTCCTGTATATACCTTGTAACAACACCTACCGCATAATCCAAATCAGGTCGAGAGTGTGTGAGATACAACAAGATCCCAACTTCTTGTTTATACAACGAGTTGTCCACCAATGGAGATGAACCAAAATCACTTAGATTAACTCCTGAAAGGAAGGGACACTTGGAATCTTTACATTTGGCCATTTTGAATTTTAACAACAGGTCTAAAGCATACTTTGATTGGTTGACCTTAGTACCTACATCAGATTGCTCAATCTCCAAGCCAAGAAATTGTTTCAACAATCTTAGGTCAGTCATAGAAAAAACATTGTGCAATGAAGACTTAATTCAACCTATATCGACAATGCAACTTCCAGTGATCAAAAGATCATCAACATACAATACTATGATCTTAATAGAGTCATCTAAATGTTGCAAATACACATTAGGATCATATTTGCATCTTTCAAAGCCTTGTGAGAGAAGAAAGTTGTCCATATTGGCATACCAAGCTCTGAGAGCTTGCTTGAGGCCATAGAGAGACTTCTTCAACTTGTAAACAAGTGAAGGATCATGAATGAAACCTTCAGGCTGCTACATATAAATCTCCTCATGAAGGTCACCATGAATAAAAACACTCTTCACATCCATATGGTGCACCTCCAATCGTTTAGATGCAACAATGGCCAAAACTAGCCAGAATGAGTCCATCTTTGCCACCTGTGCAAATGTCTCTATATAGTCCACTCCATGAACTTGAGAGAAGACTTTGGAAACCAATCTGGCCTTATACTTCACATCTGAACCATCAACAACCATATTGGTCTTATAAACCCACTTACATTGCACTAGTTTCCTCTTGGAAGGTAGAGGAACCGACTCCAAAGTTTCATTGTCTTGCAAAGACTTGAACTCTTCTTGCATGGTTGTTTGTCATCTTGGGTCATGTGATGCTTCTTCATATGACTATGGATAAGATCCAATCATCACAAAACACCTAAGATTCGAATCTCAAGTGGAGAAAGCATTGTAAAACTAAGATCTAGTCTTCCTAGTGGCTAGTGGATATCTTGCAAGATCACCAACTGCTTGTATGGTTTTTTCAGCCCATTTTGGCCTTGTGGGAGAGTCATGATTTGCATGCATGTCATCATCTTCATCTTCCATATCACAATCAGAAAAATCAGAAAGCGAAACATCAACTGCAATACCCACTGCAACCACTGTCATCATCTTCATCTTGACTCATGATCTGCAATACCCACTGCAACCACTTTGCCTGTAGAAATTTCTGAAATTTCCACATCATTTTGAGTGAATGTCACTCTCTTGGCCGAACCTATGTGAGTCATTTGATAGACAGAGAGTAGGTTTGTTGCAAGATCAAGCACAAACAACACATTGTCAAGATTGATCATGCCAATCCCTTTCGCTGGGATCTCAGAGTCATGACCCATGAGGATGGATGGACAACAGTATGGATGTAGGGCTGAGAAAGAGTCTTCTATAGAGGCCATGTGCCTTGAGGCACCTAAATCTATGATGGAGGAAAATCCAGAAGATCCAGCCACCAATGCATGACATCTTTCCTTGTTTTCGGAATTCGAACCTCTTTCCTTCTTTACTCCATCTGGAAGGGGAATGTTGTTCTTCTCAAGGAGTTGCGCCATCATGTCAATGGTCTTCTTCATGCATGCATTCTCTGGATGCCAACCTTTGTGACAGTAAGTGCATTTGGTCTTCTCTTTCTTCTTCCCTTTGTCCTTGCTAGATTTCAAACCCCCATCAGAAGATTTGGGTTCTCTTTGTCCTTCTTCTTCTCTTTGCTGATTCGAATCCTTAGGCTTTTTCTTTCCCTTTGCTTGATTCAAAACCCCTGCAGCAAGGGCTTGATCCTTGGTGGATTTGATGGTGCCCATTTGAACCAACTTATCTTGTTCTTGAGTCAAAGACTCCATGAAGTCTGCAAAGGATGGCATTCTCCAATTTCGAACTGTCAGCTTGCCTAAGTGAACTGTTGAAACAAACACTGAATATTTAGGCCCTAGCTTCAAAAGTATGGACAAAATCAAGTGCTCTTCCTTCTTTTTGATGCCACACCGCTTCAATTGAAGAACCAAGGATTTGAACTTGAAGAAAAAATCTTGGATCGTCTCAAAATGAGTTGGATTCAAGGTGATCAAATCGTTTTCAAATTGATGGCCTCTTAGTTCATCAGTCTTCCCAAACAAAGACTCGAGCTTGAGCCACACTTCATATGGAGTTCTGAGACTGTCAACATGAAACATAAGGTTTCTCAAAATACTGATACATAGCATCCCAAACGCTTCATCCATTCTCTTAAAAAAAATGGACTTCTCAATAGCTAAGTTTGGCTCATTTTCTATCCCCATGGTAACATTGTAGAGACCTTTGGATCTTAGTTGGATTACCATCTCATCCTTCCACTCAAAGTAGTTGAATGGAGTCAGTAAGGTGACATGAGACTGCTCCATTTGTTGTTGTGCATTGAGTGCAAAGAACACTAAACAACCTGCAATGCAAACTCTAAATCTACTGGAGGAGACCCTAGATTGTTAATTTGAACCCTCTGAACTCTCTGGATTCGGCTCCAATACCATGTGAAATTCTGATTCACAGCAAGATCTAGAAGCTAAGAGAATCCTCACAACAAAAGAATTTGACAATACATGAAGAAAACAATAAAAAGAGGAAAAATTAACACATAAAGATGGTGCCAATAATTAAGTTTTATATTATAGTCCCACATGTAAACATGTCTGGAACATGATTATATTACATTAGGAGAAAATCGTTAGCCTTTGGAGGCAAATTGGTGGGATACATGTGGCAAACTTACATTGGACCTCAAAATCCCCTAGGTGGACCAAAAGGCTCCCAAACCACCTCAAACAATCATGAATGGCTATGTGAACGTTGGGGAGGCATGCTTGGTCATAAATGAGGGTAGAGTAAGCGTGGTGGAGTGTATGGAGGAGTGGGAGTGGCTCTAGGTAGTCATAAATGGTCCAAAATGGCCAAAAACACTCAAATGCAATGGCACGTGCGCCTCTAGTCAACCCAGATCCATGATTTAAGGAGTGGGAGCACCCCAAGGAACCAAATGGTTATTAATGAGGGCACCTTAGCTCTTGGTTGACCAAAATGAGGGTGTTGGGTGCAATTAATGGTCCAAAACCTCCAACAACCTTAGGAAGACACCATAAACCAACTTTGGACTATGCAACATAAGTGAAAACGAATGAGACTATGGTCCTAGGTGGTATGATGACTATGGTACTAGGTGGTATGATGTTCTAACATTTGAACATAATAACCCCCATCAACTACTATATATGGAGAACAATAAGTGGCTCAACGAGCTCCAACACCTCAAACCAAAAATGTACCCATGTCATTTCTAATCCTACAATTTAAAATATTGATTATTTATACTTGTTGATATGTTAGGATGCAATTCACAAGCCCCCTTGCCACATCAAACCTAACCCTAACGTTGTCTACCATAGCAAATATTCCACAATCTCTCGTCTTGATCCAGTAGCACATTTACTTAGAATTTTCCAACCCTAACTCATCCCAGCTACCTTCATTTACCACTCCACGGTGCCCCCTCACATCAAAATTCAATTTACTATGTAGCTCAAAAAGTGAAATATTGCACTGCTCAATTAAAAATGGAGATATATGTAAGCTCTAGTCTATGACCAATCATATGAACTCTAGTCTATATGCTACCCACTTCTTCCATAACAATGTTCTTCCTTGGGTTTAACAACCATGGATGTATACCTCCAGGTTTTCTGATAATTCTGCCATGTCTATCCCAGAACTTGTAAGCGCTTGCATATGAATTTGAATGCAACAGGTTGCAAATGGATGTTATCTGTGCAATAAATTTGATAGTCGCCAAATAAATGGAAATCTATATAAACAACTAAATCTCAAGGCCCAAATCGCTTCATTTCATCTTTTTAGTCATTTCTACTTGCTTGTGATTATATAGTTGACTCAGGTTTTAAATTTGGGCTGGAAAATTCAGGATTCAAACATAACCCCATGCTTATTAGGCACCCATGTTCTCATTGACTTGGGAGATCCACACCTACTACTTCTAACTTTTCAATTGTTGTGGTTCACCAGTGCACATTTTCAGCCATAGCGATCCTGCTGACCTGATGCATTCTCCAAATAACATCCTCCATAAGGCCTGGTAAATGGTAAAAGCCATTAGTTTGCCTCTTACCCATACATGCATTGACTCATTACTAGTTGAAAATGTTCCCAGAAGGTAGAACACATAATGCAGTGGCTGAGCATTCCAAATAAGGGAAAAGAGAAAAGGATTGTGTTTGCAGTTCAAATTATAAAGCATCCATGCAAACTATGGTGTTAATTAGCTTTTCAAATGTAATACCACCTGGCCCAAGAAAAACAAAATGCTTTTCTTTATTGCTAAGCGTTAGCTCTAAAACGAAAGACAATAATTTATTACATACCCATTTAAATTAAAAATGGGACTGCAAATCTGACCAAAGAATAAACATCTTTGAGATGCGTCAATTCATCATTATGCAGATGCTAAGCAAGTCTTGTTTTGGACATCCTCTTCAACATCTGAGAACTTATAATTTGAATATACATCCAATAGCATTTCTCTACAGGGAACAACTGCTCCCAATTTAATGCATGCTAAAAATGCACCAGATAGTTTTCTATGCAAGCTGTAGGCCTCGTCAGGTGGAGGAGACAAACGATGCTTCAGCATAGCAGCTCCCAAGTGTGAAATGTCGTTGATCATATTACTGGATTTGAAGTCAAAGCCACCTGTCCTTGAGAAAGGAAGGCCAACAAGAAAAGCTGCTTCTGTGTGTGCATCCAACATAATCTGAGATTCCATTCCAGTTAGGAAACCCAATCTGCAAGACATTTTGATAACATTCTCTTTGTCCCGATTTGCACATGCAAGCACCTGTTTCACAAATTCAAGAGGTCATAAAATCGTACTTCAATAATAAAGTTCTGGAGGAAAATGAACAAACACAGATATTTACCATTCTCAAATAGTTATCAACAAAATGTTTCGGGTAATCTCGTGCAGCACCAAAGTCAATCAAGTTGATCAAATTTGTGCTTTCGTCATAGAGGAAATTGCTCCAGTTGGGGTCAGTCTGTCCAGCCACATAAACATATCAACATAATTAAATAGGCATTCAAGTAACCTCCTGTTGAGCGTTAAATAATAAAGACTAACATTGAAATGGATGTGAATATTGAAAATAAGCACTCAAAGACAGTCCCGTTGAGCTGGCAATACTGTCTAGTAACTCTTATCCAGAGGCCTGTAAAGAATATGTTTATTTTTCAATGGGGAACCTACACATGTTTTCTGTAATACTTATATAGAAGCATGTCAAACCTATAAAAGATGTATGCAACAAACAAATAAAGAGTTAATGAGCTGAGGAAAAACCTAAATCCACTTGACAACATTTTCTTAAAACAAAGCTAAAGTTCTGAAAACAAATTTTGCTGGTGTATCCAATGCAGTGTATACGTTGAATTTAAATTTGTTTGCAACTTTGTATATGTTGTTGGATTCGAATCAGAAGGACAAAAAAATAGAATTATGGGTTGTGACAGAAGCTGAACAATGTACTATAATATGTGCAAGCAAAAAATTATAAAGTTTTGCACACAATGAATTGTTGTATGAAAATGAATAAAATACGATTTTATCAGCTCTATATTAAATACATGGAAGAAAAATCTTAGAAAAGCATCCAATGAGAGAGGTCTCTGGAACATGCATCTTCCATACATGTCCATGAATTAAGACAACCTACACTCCATACAAAACTTACATTCAGTCATGGAGTCTCCTGAACAGCTAAAACAGTCTACTGTTAAACAGCAGACCCAGTAGCAACTCAATAAGCCCCTCAGAGTATAGATCTTTGCTCACAAATGCCTTTTGATGCCTATTTAGTTCTAATAATATGTTCACTACCCAATTTGTTGCGTCTGTTTACAAATTCTGTCTTAAACCAGGACCAACATCTTGTATTGCAAATTTGCAATTACTGTTGTAAGGCTGGTTTTGAGTTACCAAGATTCTGAAGGCTTGCGCATGTCCATAGATCCCAGATGGAACATGAACGCCTTGAGATTTGTTGACCATCTTAAGGCATGAAAATAGTGCAAGGATTACTGTTGTAAGGCTGGTTTTGAGTTACCAAGATTCTGAAGGCTTGTGCATGTCCTTAGATCCCAGATGGAACATATATTTGAAGGCCTTGACCAAAGATCTTAGAGAGAGTCCCTCATTGAAGGCACATATATTGTTTTCCATCTTAGGAGGCCTAAAGCATGGAAATAGTGCAAGGATGGAAGAGCACCTGACCTTTTGAACAGTATGTGGCATATTAAATGGAAAAGGGGTTGGAAATCTGCAATAATTAAGCAGAAATATCAAATATGTTGAAAGTGCCAATTGACAGAATTGACATGGTCAAGCCTTGTATTAAGGAGAAAATAACTACCTAAGGAGGAGCGCTGTCCTAGAAGACATTTAAATATATTTGACACATATCTAGAAGCCCCTAGAAGAGGAGTGCTCCACATTCAAAGGGATTTAGTTATATTGTATTGCCATATTTATTGAGGAAGGAGCTTCAAGGGATTTAATAAAGAGCATAACCCATTCAGGCACATGTACCAAGGGTGCACCATCTCCTTAAGAAGTTTATTAATATTTTATATGGTCAAGTTGGCTAAGTTGGACAGTGCCCTAGCTATGAATGTGATAATGGCAATATGGACCATGTCAAGACTCGAACAATCAAAACAGGCGAGTGCCCTATGGAGGGTTTCTAGCACATTCAACGATTATTTTATTCATAGAATAGGATTGAAGCCTATAAGAGGATGGCTTCTCCTCCTTTAAAGGTGTGATTTCAACTTGGAGAAAATTCTAGAGCATTGTAGTCAAAGTTGAGGGGTTGATATTGAACAAATTTGGTGGTTGGAAATCTGCACTAATTAAGGAGCATTCTGTTGAAAGAAGTGCCAAGTGACACAATTGACAACGTCAAGCCTTTTGTCCTAAAGAGAAAATATTAAATAGCCTCCCAAGGAGGAGCGTTCTCCTAAAAGACATTTAAATATATTTTAAACATATCTAGAAGCCCCTAGAAGATGATCATTCCACATTCAAAGGGAGTTAGTATGTTTTATTGCCATATTTATTGAGGAAGGAGCTCCAGGGTATTTAATAAAGACCATAACCCACTCATGCACATGTACCAAGAGTGCATCACCTCTTTAAAAGGTTTAGTAATATTTTATATGTTCAAGGTGGCCATCTTGGAGGGCACACTAGCTATGAATGTGACAAGTGGCAATATGAACAGTGTCAAAACTCTCAACCAATTAAAACAGGCCGTTGCGCTATTTAGGAGGGTTTCTAGCACATTCCATAATTGTTTTATTCATAGGATTGTTAGGATTGAAGCCTATAAAAGGATGGCTCTCATTTGAATGGTGTGGTTTCAGCTTGGAGAAAATCCTAGGGTACTTGTGGTGATTGTGAAGGGATTCATATTGAGGAGATTTGGAGTTTCATCAACAATTGCAAGGCTGTAGCATTAAAGTAAGGCTGGTTCTTTCATGTTTACATTGATATCATTGCTGGTATATTGTACTTGGCTATTTCTGCTAGTTAAGGGTTGAAGAGAGAGAGTGAAGGGATGACGTATTTGGCATCCTTAGGAGGGGTACTCATCAATTTTTCCTAGGCTAAGGGTGAGCTAGATAGATAGGTGAAAGTTGTATGTTAAAAGCTACTATTCCTTGGTGGAATTTGCAAGAAGATTCAAATTATTTCGGGTGGGAATTTGGCATGTGTTTTGTAGGGCTCTGGTCAAACACATACAAACAAGGCTGGAGGGGGATCATCTTGAGACCCCATATGCCCTAGGGATTGGCACTAGCCTCCATAACCCTCCCATCACCTATAATACAAAGAAAGACCTCAAGTTTTGCTAAGTCCATCTCTTCAAATCACCTTGTGCCCTCATTCCCATAGCCTAGCAATCCTAACCCTAGGGAAGCCCCCCTCGAGTTGGAGAAGAGCCAACCGGAAGTTTAGAGAGGTGGTTATCGAGGTGACAATGGGTAACAACTCTAGGTTATAGTTGGGCTAGCCCTGTCCTTTGGGGCTTAAACTATACATGCTATTTCAAGTTGTAACATATTGACGTTGCTGCTGGGGATAAAACCCTTTTCCTGGAAATTTGAAGATCATGCTTCTTGGTGTTTTGTGGAAGGTTATTATTGCAGATTTCTCTTCTCACATGGCAACTCCATGAGGGGAAAAAGCCCTCGTTCCTTGCATATTTTCAAGATTGGTTGTTTGTAGGGGTGAAACAAGCAACGTTTCAAGGCATCTCCAAGTTCACCTTGGCAACTCCACACATATGTTTTGGTATGAGGTATGCTATTTCCAGATTTCAAAATCAGCACATTATACGTTTGAAGTTTTGAAGATAAAAGTATGGCTTTATGCAAAGAAGGAAAGATTATTGAAGATTGTCTTAGACCTTTAGATTTCTCATATGTTCTGAGGTATCCACATCCTTTCCAAAGTCAAATATGGTCTAATCATCTTCTAAAATTCTGTGGGACTCCTTCCATGGATTTTGTTGTAAGCCTCAACATTATTGATGAGGATGTCTTGATGATGGAATTTGAACTTTCATTCCATGGGGGTGGTACACGGGAATGGTATTGTAGGTTGAAGCTAGAGGAGGTGGAAAAATTTCCCTACTTGATCAAAAGGATTTCCAATTGTGGTAATGAGAAAGATGTTGCAAGCTTGCAAGATAAATATTTTTAGCATCTTCTTTGTGGTAAATTGAAAGTAAGGGCTCACAGCATGATGTATGCATTTAAAAAAGACCCTTCAAAATTGCTCTTGGATGAATTGAATAAAAGAGCTAGTTCCTATGTGTATTTTTGTGGGTGGGTCAAAGGGAGGTCTGGTGATCTTCCCCCATTAACCATTGATCTTAGATCATGGTATGAGATTTTGAGCGTAGAATGTGGAAATCCCATTGTCATACCAAGAGAAATCCTTCAACTTGATATTGCAGATTATGAAGGTCAAAGTGTTGTTGAACTTGAAAGTATCCTATTTGTTGAAAACATTCAAGCTCCCACCTCATTGCCAATAGAAGACCAAGAGCAAATCATTGAAGACATTTTGAAAGGCATATATAAAAAAGAAAGCAATCAGCCACTTGAAGTGTATCATTATCCTTTTGAAGATCAAGAAGAAGCCAAAGAGGAGGATGCTATTTAAGAACAAGTCCATGAAGAGGTTCTCAAAGGTCAATTCCAAGAAATCCACGAGTATTTTATTTAAGATCAAGCCTTAGATGAGGCTCATGTTGAAGACCTCATGGGTGAAAGTTTGCATGCATCTACTTTTCCTCCACTTAAAGACAAGGGTATGGTAGGCTTTAACCTCTCTCAAATTTCTGAATTTGATGACACATTCTATGATGTTATTGATGTCCTTGAAGATACACCCTTAGGGAATGATGAGTTGGCAAATGATCTTGCCCCTTCTCTTGATGGAAGTAATGGAAACCTAGGCATGAGCTTATTGACACTATCTCTTCGGATTTTGGGTATAATGAGTATGTGGATTGCTGGAGTTTTGGGAAGCCTTGGGGATGTGTATATATTTGTATTTCAGCCATATACTCCATGTTCTCTCTCCTGACCGACGTGCGTGTGTCAAAGCCTAAAATTAGGCACACTTGCCCGATGGAAAGTGCAAAAAGAGCAGCCACTGTCACCAAGCTCCTCTCTTCCTCGCTTCAGGTTGGCTCTTCTCCAACTCAAGGGGGGCTTCCCTAAGGCAGGAAACAATGGCGGACAAGGTGAATAGAAGAGGCTGCCTTAGAGAAATGGTTATAGCATAAAAGTAATTTGAATGGTTGATGGAAGGAGGGAAAGATAAAACCTCACTAATGGAAAGATAAAACCTCACTAATGGACCAGTGTTGATATACCTAAAGGGAGAAATTGAGTCAAGAGAGAACCCACGAGGGCCTTTTGTCAAAGGCGCATTTACTAGATCTTCTTCCTCCTAATTCCAAAAGATGCACTATGTAAACAAGGAAGATACTACACAATCAAACTTGATTAAGTCTAAACATCAATACCCGTGTATGCACGCTCACAAAGGGAAAATGCTAGCAACTGCTAGGATTTCCACCTTCCAATAGGATGGTAGCATCTATTTATGGTCTCCGACACAAACATAGAAAGGGAAGAAGGCCTCTAACAACAATCGCTCATTCACACAAGTTTATGCCACCCACCATAGAGGATACTCAACTGAACAATCATAAAACCCAAAACGGTATTTTTTCTATTAATCTCTGGGGAAAAATCCTCCCAGTTTTTCCATCATTACAATAGGGAAAGATGGCCCCTTTATAGGTCCAAGACTTCCTACTTATTATTTTCAACAAGAAAAATAAAATTGTAAATAATAAAATATTTGAGAGAAAAATGGAAAAAGGTGAATCCACTTTTTCTCCCAATCGAATCATGACCAACTCCACTTTATAATTGGAACTCCCACTTTTAACAAGATGACTCCTCAACAAATTTTTAAAGAGAGATCCTCGTTTACAATGTATCCAAGGATGCCCATTCGTATGAGTCTAAAAACTCAAAATTAATGCACGTGCCAAAAGGAATCGACTCCAATCTCCACGTGAAGGAGAGTGCCTAAGTGGCTGCCAATGACCCGCGATAGCAGATTTGTTCATGCAAATGATAACTTTTAAATTGGCCGCCAAGAAAAAACAAGAATTTGGCATGAAATCGTTGATTGCTCCAAGTGACCACGTGAAGATACCCATGCCCAAGCTTCACGTAACAACGAAAATGCTGCCAAACGAATCACCCGTGTAATCCGCTGTCATGGGCCCTTTAGCGTCTAGTAGAAAACATGGATTGCCACTATCTCAATTTCAATCGGTGAAGCACAGGTTCAACAACTCCTCCACACTCCATGACTCGGCATCAATCTCCAAACTACTCGTAGATGTCAGATAAGAAATCAACAACCAATGTATTCGGCTGCTTCTGCTCATATCGTGGAACTCTACTGGCTGTCATGAAGAAATCTATGGGCTGCTGAAAGCCCCATGTGGTCACGATGATGCCCTGAGCAGCTGTCAAACTCATACAGTGTAAAAAGAATTCCATGAAATCAGTTGCCAATCAAAATGTAGGTCCACCGGCTTGGAGCGTTGGTTGCGTTTGAAATTTCCTGCTACCTTGTTAAACCCCAAGCCTTTGCTTTTAATCATGGATTGATTTTGGCATGGGTGATGTTCAATATTGATGCTCACGATTAAGAGAAGATGCAGCGAAGAAAAAACTAACTCAACATCAAATACATCGATTGTGAGGGTTGACCTCTTCAGGAATCAATGAAAATGTGGTTCCCCCGGCGGACAAGCCAACCACTCCAAACTCAACGTGGCAATGCAACCACCTCCATTTAGCTAGCTAAGAAATCGACCGTCAATGCTATTGGCTGCCAAGGACGGGAAAACGTAAGCTCTGATCAAACTCATCCTCTAACTTGCGCTTGCTAAACCCTAAGCTACTGACTGACAAAAAAAACGTGGAGCGACTCACATCCACTGATTATGACAAATTATGACGGGATAACAACCCGTTAATGAGTTGGCTGCCAATGAAAAAAGATTTGGGCTCTGCGTGTCGTGCAATTGGTAACTGTGATCTCTCTTAACTCAGAGTTTTTAATGCCATAGTCGGATTCTCCCTTCGCAGTCCTGACCAAAACTGGTGATAATCATTTCATTCAGTGCTTTGTATGCACCACCTACCAACTAACCGAGTCTTCAAGTTTTAGCGTTTGATTGCTATCTACCATTTACCGATCACTTGATTTTACAGAGCAACATATAGCAAAGAAATGCCTTATGGACCTGTCTCTTCCTTTCTGGTAGCTCACACAATTGACAGAGACAATCACATTCCTCTGCTATCTAAACACAACTGATTTTATTTCCATGAAGACTCTAGACTATGCCATGAACACCTTTACTTTCATCATAAAATTTGTGGACAACCCTGAACCAACAACAGAGTCCTCTCACTCCAGTAGAAGGTACTTAAAAACTGGACCCCCATGTCAAGATGGGGGGTAACATCTGGCTCCATATGGGGACATGTGTTCTTGGAGAGAGCACATGAGAACCTCAGATTCTCTTATTTTGTAGACCAACTTGAAAGAAAAAATATGGTGGGACGACTTAATTCACATCCCACACTTTATTACAAACAAAGAAAACCATATTGAAAATTTTAAATGCTCATGCAAGAGCTTTATTTGTCCTACCTACTCTAACTTATCATGAGACTCGGACCTGTCAAGTATATGCATATAACCAGTGGAACCACTCAAGCATCTTTTCCATGTTGTTACCACCTAAGTTGTACTTATTGGTTTTTTATCAAGTGAGCCTGGTGAACCAGACAAAGATGATTTGTTCGGACTTCAGAAGACCTTCTGAATTGCTTATGGGAAGTGCTTGTTGTACTATATCACATGTTCATACCCCGTGGGGGAGATGTAATAAAATGTTTTAGCATGATAATGTCTATAAAAGACTCGGTCTCTTAGACTTTATTTGTCAATCCGATCAGCCCAGGGTGTTTTTTCCCCTGGTTATTATTGGTTGTTGAATAAACGACTGATAATTTCTGATTTTTTCACTCAATACCTCCAAAGTTGGGGTGGTCGGCTTGGCATTTAGGCCTATTGAGGTTATTAGAGTTTATGTGTCAATGTATAAACATGCTAGGCATCATGGTCGAGTCATATGAACATGCCTAAGTCCCCCTAGGTTTTAATTTTTTTTAATTTTTAAAGTTTTTTTCATTTTAATTTTTCCACAAACCTTAGGCTATTTTTTAATAGTCTAATTGGAAAAATTGGTTTTGTAATAAAAGTGGGCTCGGAAATTAGTTTTAGTCATGGGGGTGCTCATTTTCAAGCATAGAGCACCATGTAAACCCATTGACCCACTTTTTCTAAGTTTTGAGTGATTTGTCCATCACTCAGGTCAAAAATCCCTAAAAATTAAATATTGATTATTTAATTGATGAATTAATTAAATAATGGAGAAAACCCCAAATCCTAAATCATTGGGATTCGCTCCGATTTGACTGAAATCAGTCTCATCGGCTTGGGATTGCCTAGATCTGACCATCCCTTGACAGAAGGAGGTGATCTAGGCTGAATAGAGAATACATTTATGCATGCAATCTTGGGAATTGCGCCCTCCCTCTCTCCTCCAAACGTGTGGGCTCATCTGGATGAGTTTTGGTGGATGCTTCAGTTAGTAGGTTGAGGTGTCAGTCAGATCAGCTCTTCGATTGACAATTGCACTCATATAGACACAGATCAAGCCCAGATTCACTCCACATGCAACTGCAGTCTCTCTCTCCTTGGGATGTGTGCCCCCCTGGGCTAGATCTCCTGTTTTTGCTATAAATAAAGCATAGATTACCTCTTCCAAGCTAGTTAGAACTGGGATTGAGGTGTTATTGCTATTGTATTCTTATTATTGTTCATTTGAAATAAAGAGAAGCTTTGGAGGCAAGACGATGTCATGTTATTGTGTGTGTGGATGAGCATTGCCATGTTTTACTGAGGTAACCTGTATCTATGTTCATAATTTGCTAATTGTTTGTGGATTCATTGCAAAAGATTGATAATAAGTTTATTATGATCTTGATAGGAAAGGAGTTTGTTCATAAGTTTATTGGCCATCTCTTTCCTTTTGATGCATGTTTAGAGATCTAGATTCAATATGTTTTATAAGTTTCTATGCATGTTATTCTGAAATCTCTGTTTATGTATTAACCGGATCTCACAAGCATTTTGGCAAGTCTTTGGATTTAGTTGTAGGTTCCTAGCTTGGAGAGGGTGTTGATCTAGCTTGCTTCCTCACTTTCTCCAAAACTTTCTCAAAGGAATAGTCCCTTGACATTCCACCGGAAAGCTCCACGGTTGATCTTCAAAGCTTCCAGCACTCTTTCTCTCTCTTCCTCATAAAAATCCAAATCTTACCTGGTTACTTTGGTTACAAGCTTTGTTATCATTTAGATCTGTCATATTAAAGTAAAACTTACATAGATCTATTATTTCAAAGCTCATAATCTAGATCTCATTTCTAAAAGGTCTCATTAAGCATTCTAGATCTAGTTCAGGGAAATCGTCCGTTTTGCATGGCAATTTAAAGAAAATCCATAAGGTTGCATGCTCTAGATTTCTTTTTCTGTTTTAAAAAGATTAAATCCCGCAATCAGTGCATATTTTATTGGCTTTCCAAACAGCAAGCCAAGATCCCAAGGAAAGCTTGCTTTCCTTGGTTCCTTTTTCACTGTTTTAGCTAGTTTTAACTTAGTTTCATTTGGTTTAAAGTAGGCTGACCCAAAGGTACTTTCAAAGTGCTTTTGGGCATATTTCATTCTAATAAGCTTGTTGTATTCTAACAGGCATAACAAAAAGAAGAGAAGCTGTTGTTCGAAGGTGGCTTTGCAATCGTTCAAATCCCCCCAGGGGAATCCCCTTTGACTGTAAATTTTAAATTTTGGGAAAGTTGTAAGATCTTGGTTTCATCCTATATAAGAACCAAGAGGATTCAGATCATTTTACTGATATTGTAACAGCAGATAATAAAAAATTTCTCCGAATAGGCTCTTTCGAGCCCATTCCCCATCCCCCCCTGGGGGGATTCGAGCCTTTTTTGTTATTTTTTGCATTGTCTTATTTCTGTTCGCTTTAGATTAGTTTCATTCATGCAGAACAACATGCTTTGATTACTTTATCATATATTCCACATTTCTGTATCAAAGTAACTTGAATACTTACCAAACAACTTCCCGATTGACCCGAAGGGGGAAGAGATGCGTGGTAGGAATAATTAGAAAACTTGTGATTTGTTTCTGCTTGTTGCTTATCATTAATTTCTGTAAGTAATTGTTCTAAAATCAACCCTCTCCTTGATTCCTCGATTGAGGTCCACTTGGACCAAAAGAGGTTCCTAAAGGGTTTTTCTTTCTAAAAAAACACATCCTTTAAAACTCACTAAAATTGACAAGACTCCGGTGTGTATGCTCTGTACTTGGTTGTGATTCGTCCGATCAGTCAAGCTGCATCAAAAGCAACGTGAGTGACTAGTTTAATTAGTCTTCACCTTCCCCAATCAACCACCATCAGGCGAAAATCCAACGCCTCGATCAAACTGTAAGCGGTGGCAAAATACCCAAAGGAAGCTAGAACTCCTGAAAAGTAACCTCAAGGCGCCGATCTCTGTTACACCTTCGGGTGCATTATGAACAACAGTCTCAGAGACTCCATTCAGCCCACATATTCCTTGCGGGTAGCCGTGAAGGTTTAGTTTTGGACATACTCCAAGTACTCTCAGGTATATCTAGAGTCCCCCTCTCGCCTAATTTTAATCAACTCATATTTCACATTAACTTAAAACGTACCAAGAGGCAATCCCAAAACATTCACTCCAAGCACATGCAAGTACATTGATTATTTTATGACTCCATTTTAAGGCACTGACTATTTTCTTTCTATATATATATATATATATATATATTGTGTCTCAGCATTGCGCTTTCGTGCGCTCATTTTTTATCTTGTCATCTATGGTTGTTTATGATTAAATTTCAAACTCCTAAGTAACTCATTCAGTTTAACATTCACTATACTAAATAATTTTCCCTTGGCTTCGTTAGGAGTTGAGCCTAAACGGAGGAGTCAAGAACAAAGTGACAACCTTGACTCGAGACTTGCCCCGAAGGACACACCGAGTGGCTTGAAGATTTCTGCCACGTTCCCCCCCAGGTGTGTGAAAGGCGGCAACACATGTCAAACTTCTTTTTTCTGTGCTTGGTTAGAGATAGAAACAAGGACAGCATTATCATAAAACAAAGATGTCTTAACATCTGCTCATGAATAAATTTGAACGGCAGCATGGGATTGTTAAGATAGAAAAAACTATCAAAGTTTGGGTAGGAAGCATGTGCACAAGAAGCCTCTATCCATTTATTGATAGGGCTCAAATACAAACCTCCATCATAAGGCTGCTCGAGCTCATCTGAAAAAATCATATTATGAACTTGAGGCAAGTCCAAATCTTCAACATGGAGTGGTTCAGGAATACTTTCAGTGACATAAATCTGAGGCAGTGCCATATCTTCATTTTTCTTTATTTCAGCAATCACAGGAAGCTCTTCAGTAATGTCTTCAACCAAGGGTCCTTGTACTACTTCATCAATCAAATCTTCAATGATATTTTCTTCATGGATCTCCTCTTCAGAATCAGGTTATGTCCTGGGGAGGAGGACATCATACTCTCTAGCCAACTGCTCAATCGCTTCAACTGTTCCTTCATGCCAACGAAGGAGAAACTTCTCAAAAAACTTTGCCATTGAGTCTATGCTTTCATCCCAAAGGTCATTGAATCAATCTTCTGCATCTCCCTCAAAAGCTAAAAGAAATGCAATCATGAGATGATCCTCATGGTAGACTTTGAGATCCGCCATCAACTTGCAAAAAGATACAATATGATGGATTGCCGAGTCCTCGACATTTCCAAAGAATTTTGGGACAATTCTAAGTACTCTTTTATAGCACTCGTTAGGAAATCCATGGATACCTAAGAAATCTAGTGGGTTGAAGGCTCCGTGCAAGTGAGAACGAAGTCGTTCCATTTTATCATCCATATTCTCAAAGAATGAAGTATTGAATCTGCAATATACATATAGTCATACCTCAAACTGAACTGTGGAGTCACCAAGGTGAGCTTGAAAGCCTTCTGATGAGTGTGCTCATCTCTACACCCAAAAAGTATTCAGATCTGCAAAAGGACAAGGGCTTCGTCCTTTTGTGGAGTCGCCATGTGAGAATCAGGATTTGCAATATGATCTCCCACAAATATCAATGAAGCATAATCTTCAAAATTCAGGAACTGGACTTTGTCCCCGACAACGGCGCCAAAAATGTTCCCACCCTTGACCGACGTGCGTTTGTCAAAGCCCAAAATTAGGCACACTGGCCCGATGGCAACTGCGAAAAGAGCAGCCACTGTCACCATGCTCCTCTCTTCCTCGCTTCAAGTTGGTTCTTCTCCGACTCAAGGGGGGATTCCCTAAGGTTTAAGATCACTAAGGCAGGAAACAATGGCAGATAAGGTGAATAGAAGAGGTTGCCTTAAAGAAATGGTTGTAGCATAAAAGTAATTTGAATGGTTGATGGAAAGAGGGAAAGATCAAACCTCACTAATGGACTAGTGCCAGTATACCTAAAGGGAGAAATGGAATTGTTGTCACCCAAAACTGGCACGCATGTGCTGAAGCCCAAAAGGTAAGCGCATCAACTCGATGACAACTCTCAAGAGAGAAGCCAATGTCACCACACTCCTCTCTCCTCGCTTTAGGTTGGCTCTTCTCCAACTCTAGGGAGGTTTCCCTAAGGTAGGATCGCTAAGGCAGGTGCAACGAAGGGCAAGGTGAACTGAAGAGGCTTCCTTAGAGAAACAATTGTAACAAAAAAGAAAAGGTATTTTGATTGAGTGATGGGAAGGAAGGGAGGATCGGTCCTCGAGGGAAGACCAGTGTCAATACCAAAAGGGAGAATGGAGTCAAAAGGGGACTCAAGGGGGCCTTGTGTTTCACATAAGTGAGATTAATCTAGTACATTCCATAATCAAAGACAAGGAGAATATAAGTATAACTGACAACTGTCTATTACTCCTAAAATCTTTTGAAAACACAACGTCAACAAACAACTTGACAACAGCAAATGCTTTCCCAATGGACTAGATTGATAGCCTTCTATGTTAGATTTACTCTACAACTTATCATGAAACCCGCAACCATGAAAGAGATGCCCAATATGTATCCAAAAGCCCAACATGATTTTTTTTTATTCAGCTATGGGGAAAAATCCTCCCAACTTTTTTCCCTCCTTACAATGAAAGAGGTTATCCTCTTTATAGGCCAAAAAGGCTCCCTATATCTTTTCTAAAAAAAATATAAAAACAATAATAAAAAATTTGGAGAAAAAGTAGGATCATAGATCCACTTTCCTCTCGACTAAAGTCTTAAACATAAAGTGCAACTACACTTTACTAAAATATTAAAATAAGTAAAACATTTTAACTAAAGTTTTATCATCCAAGAATATGGACAAAATTGTGGAAATAGACGCCCCATACTGTCACTGTAAACCAAGCTGCCAATGAATGCACTCGACAACCTTTAAGCCTCAAACCGATGTTTCAGGTGGATAACTCGATTACCTAGCACATGGCGATGTTGGATGGTGTAACTCCACCCTGCTGTCAAAATTCGACTTATCCAAAGTAGACTTCATGGGATCAGCGACCCATCCACTCGGCTGCCCAAGGATAAAAACTCGTGACGTGACATCCAATATTCTGCCAGGTGTTTGCTGAACTCCAAACTTTGGCGTTTTTTTTAAATGAGTTTTTTAAAAACCACCGATGAAAAACAACGCAGCACCAACAAGTCGGGGAGGGATATGAGATCCACGATTCTTTGTAATTGAACGCCAATGCAAGTGTGCGTCCGAACTTCAGCTACAAACCTCGTTTGAACCCCGAGTTCAGGTGTTGAAACGGTGTGATTTTGTTGTACTACTAAACCCGATGATCATTTAGAAGGTACAAACACACGCCATCACAATCGGCTGCCATCACAGGTTGTTTACTGGAGACAAGTGTTAGTCGTTCCACTACTCGACGCAGTCAGTGCAACTATCATGCATTCGACTGCTTTATTAAATTTCGCGTAACATTCCCTATTGTTGGTTTGGAGACATTCGTGGCACTGTACAATCAACCGTCAATTTCTTCACGACTTTTCCATTGCAGCTTACCTCGCCGAAAAACAAACTTTGGCGCTGAATGCTAATCCCGAAAGAAATCCGAATCGGCGATCTTGGTGTACTCTGTCATAAACCTGAACTACACGTATTTAGTAACTGTGAATGGTCACTTTTAAAGGCTTGCTAGAATCACGGTCTGGAACCGTATACCATCTTGTAATCTTCGGGGTCAGTGCCAAATCTCGGGCTGCCAATATTGGAAAATTTGCTAAACTCAACGTGACGGTGCAACCACCCCATTCAACACGTCAGTCAATCTTGCAATCAATTGTCAATTGAATGACTGTGAGTTACGTCTTCTTCACAGCCGTGAAATAGTCACCTTGTGATTTTACCCAATCGAACTTGCAACACAACATAAACTGTAATCCATACCAGTGGAGACTGCTCTGCCCTGTGGCAACTCTCCATATGACGCTGCTGGTGGCTCCAGAGATTTTTATGTTCCTGCTTGGACAGGCCAACAACCATTTTGCTCAAAATATGTTGCTTCATTCTAATTGTGGGCTATGCTACTGATATATTTTGGCCACTTACAATCAATAAACTAAAAAAAACCATTTCTGAATTCGGTAAGATAGAGCAAGAAGATATTTTACTCTCAATTGTATCTTTTGGTTATCTGAGTTTTACTTCAAGAATGTTTACTTACTGCAGCAGGGGATCCTAGAGACCTTTTATGATTTTATAACAACGTGGTATGATGATTTCTACCCACACAATTACATCTTTTCATGCTCTGAGTTTTCCCTTCAAGTTCTTCCTTGGTCCATTGTCCAAGACATATGCAATCCCACTTCCTTTTGCACTATCCAATGCACGCTTGAACTATGTGCTCGAACTCAGCCTCCAATGCAACTTCAACCTCCTCTGATCGTAGTAAAGGTTCCTCTTCAATCTGATGCTGCCATGAGGGTGCAAGAATGGACAACCTGCAACATACTTATGAATATATGTGACCTCAAACAAACCCTGAGAAACACATTACCAATTAGGTGGTAACATGAGTCAAGGGAGAACCCACGAGGGCCTTGTGTCAAAGGCACAACTACTAGATCTTCTTCCTCCTAATTGCAAAAGATGTGGTATGCAAACAAGGGAGATACTACACAATCAAAGTTGATCAAGTGTAAACATCAATACCTGTGTATACAATCTCACAAAGGGAAAAGGCAAGCAACTGCTAGGATTTCCACCTTCCAATAGGATGGTAGCATCTGTTTATGGTCTCCGACGCAAACATAGAAAGAGAAGAAGGCCTCTAACAACAACCGCTCATTCACACAAGTTTATGCCACACCCCATAGAGGATACTCAACTGAACAATCATAAAACCCAAAACGGTATTTTTTCTATTAATCTCTGGGGAAAAGTGCTCCAAGTTTTTCAATCATTACAATAGGGAAAGTTAACCCCTTTATAGGTCCAAAACTTCCTACTTATTATTTTCAACAAGAAAAATAAAATTGTAAATAATAAAATATTTTAGAGAAAAATGGAAAAAGGTGAATCCACTTTTTCTCCCAATCGAATCATGACAAACTCCAATTTATAATTGGATCTCCCACTTTTAACTAGATGACTCCTCAACAAATTTTTAAAGAGAGATCCTCGTTTACCATGTATCTAAGGATGCCCATTCGTATGAGTCTAAAAACTCAAAATTAAGGCACACAGGTGCCAAAAGGAATCAACTTGAAGCTCCACGTGAAGGAGAGTGCCCAAGTGGCTGCCAGTGACCCGTGATAGCAGATTTGTTCATGCAAACAATACCTTTTAAACCGGTCGACAAGAAAAAACAAGGATTTGGCATTAAATCGTTGATTTCTCCAAGTGACCACGTGAAGATACCCATGCACAAGCTTCACGTAACAGCGAAAAAGCTTCCAAACGAATCACCAATGTAATCAACTGTCGAGAGCCCTTTCGCGTCTAGTAGAAAACATGGATTGCCACTGTCTCAGTTTCAATCGGTGAAGCACGAGTTCAACAATTCCTCCACACTCCATGACTCGGCATCAATCTCCAAACTACTCACAGATGCCAGATAAGAAATCAACAACCAGTGTATTCAACTGCTTCTGCTCATATCGTGGAACTCTACCGGCTGTCATGAAAAAATCTATGGGGTGTTGAAAGCCCCATGTGGTCACGATGATGCCCTGAGCAACTGTCAAACTCATACACAATAAAAAGAATTCCATGAAATCAGTGGCCAATCAAAACGAAGGTCCACCGGCTTGGAGCGTTGGTTGCGTTTGAAATTTCCTGCCACCTTGTTAAACCCCGAGCCCTTGCTTTTAACCATGGATTGATTTTGGCGCGGGTGATGTTCAGTATTGACGCTCACGATTAAGAGAAAGTGCAAATGAATAAAAAATTAACTCAGCATCAAACGCGTCGGCTGCCAGGGTTCACCTCTTCAGCAATCAATGAAAATGTGGGTCCCCCGGCAGACAAGCCAACCACTCCAAACTCAACATGGCAATGGAACCACCTCCACTCAACTAGCTAAGAAATCGACCCTCAATGCTATTGGCTGCCAAGGACGGGAAAACGTAAGCTCTGATCAAACTCATCCTCTGTCGTGCGCATGTTGAAGCCCAAGCTGCTGACTGACAAAACAAACGTGGAGTGACTCACATCCACTAATTATGACAAATTATGATGGGATAACAACCCAAACATAAATGAGTCAGCTGCCAATGACAAAAGATTTGGGCTCTGCATGTCGTGCAATTGGTGACTACGATCTCTCTTAACTCAGAGTTTTTAATGCCATAGTTGGATGCTCCCTTCGCAATCCTCACCAAAACTGGTAATAATCATTTCATTCAGTGCTTTGTATGCACCACCTACCAACTAACCAAGTCTTCAGGGTTTAGCGTTTGATCGCTATCTACCATTTCCTGATCACTTGATTTTACGGAGCATCATATAGCAAAGAAATGCCTTATGGACCCGTCTCTTCCTTTTTGGCAGCTCACACTATTGACAGAGACAATCACCTTCCTCTGCTATCTAAAAACCACTGATTTTATTTTCATGAAGACTCTAGACTATGCCATGAACACCTTTAGTTTCTTAGCCTTGTGTCTTTACTTTCAGCATAAAATCTGTGGACAACCCTGAACCAACAACGGAGTCCTCTCACTCTTGCAGAAAGTACTGAAAAACTGGACTCCCATGTCAACATGGGGGGTAATACTCCCATCTTTGGGGCATTTTTTTAGGGATCTTCTATGATGTTTTTATACAGGTTTTCTCAAGCATTCAGAGAAGACTTTAATGCAGGTTTTGTACAGCATCCTACTTTCCCTCTTATGACGAATTTTGAGCATCTTGTTATGCCCCTTCCTAGGGTGGATTTGGGCCATCATTCCCAGCCTTCTTTCTTAGAGATGGTTGCTAGTTTGGGGCGACAAGAAAATGATCGCTTTGCCAGTTTGGAGTAGAAGGGTTTTCATTTTTCAAGGCCGAGCTTAGAGAAATTTTGTAGGTCCTCTCCTAGGGAAATTATGAACCATAATTTCCAGCCATGTTTTTCAAGGTCCTATGATCTTTATGGCACTGATTTTGGGTAGCAAGAAGATTTGCATTAGTAGCTTCATGATGAAGAGGTGTATTCAAGTCATTTTCAATTTTGGATAGAGAAGGGCTCATGAAACAAACTGCTCTCCTTGGCAAGGGTTTGAAGACGTTGATCTCATGCATTGCTCCACCCCTCCTATGAATATGATGGCACATACTAGGCTCATTATTGATATTCTCTTGTCTTGGTTCATCATCAAGGACAAGGGGACAAGCCCTGGAATGGATGATATGCTAAAGTCGCTTCATTGGTTGTATGAATTCACCTAACATGCTCTTGTTTATTGGTTAGAGTAGATAGGTAGGACATGAGTAGGCTCTTGCATGAGCATTAGGTTGATGTTTTGTTGTGAAGAAGAAGGATGTGATGTGTGTTGATTTTCTTGCATTTGGGGCCATTGCTAACAAGTACATGTAGAGATTCTGGGATTGTCATAAAATCCCAAGAAGAGTACATGTCCTGCAGTTGAAGCCAGATGTTACCCCCTATTTGCATGGTTGTTCACCTAGGTTTTCCATGAATTTTCTGAGCAAGCCTAAAGATGATACCAATTGTAATCAATTATGGGCAATAAAGTAGTTCTAGGCTGACCGATTACCACTTGGGTTCTAATACACACATTCAGTTCAATAATCAAATCACATTTTCTAAATTTTGTCTTAACTAGTTGCCACATCTCTTTTTATATGTAGATTCCTTTGATGGTTAATGGATGGTAGTTCCATTTTGTTATTGTTATGAATGCTATGAAAGACTTCCATCTAATCCTTATGCAATCGATCTTAAACAACCTCTTGTGATAAGCTTGGGTTACTAATCAAATCATACTCTTAGGTTTCATGATTTGATGCTTGGTTCATTTCATATGTCATACTAGCTATTCGTACTTTTCATAAATTGTTGTTCTCTTTCATTCATGTGGATAATAATTCACTGATATTTTGATTCAAATTGATTATTGCATAATACTTGCTTAAGATTGTAATTTGGATTCTGGAATGTTATAATTGATCTTTGTGTTAAAGAGCATATATGGCTAAAAGGATTATGGCACCAAGGATCTCGGGTAGAAGACGTGTTCCAATGCGTATAAATAACCTTAGGAGTTGTCGTTGACTGAAGGGATCATACTAGGTGGTGACCACTATTGGGACATGTCTCCTTACATCCTCATTCGGTGTAAGATGTCGAACATGCCCTTTGACTCCAATGTACTACCCCTTTTAGAAGTAGCACCACACTGGACAACACAGAACATGAACTTGGACCCCATGTACCTTGCATATATTGCGGGGGGGGGGGGGGNAGATTACTCTTCACATACCCGGGTAGTCGAGTGGTGTGGCCAAGGGTATGGTCTATCCCCTTTGGTTGGTGCTCTAAGAGATTGTGTCGAGCATCACTATTGGACCTCGCATGTAGATCAAAGAGCTACAATAACTTGACATACCTTGCGACTCAAAGCCTTTTGAGGGTTAGGAGGGTTTACTATTCAAGAATAATCTTTGTTCATTGTTCATGTAATGCTCATATTTCATTTTTTTATGGTATCACATACTTCATTTTCATTGTCATTTGTATCCCATCAATGAAATGTTAAACTAGAGTGTGTCTTGAGTTTGATTGATCACCCATAGATAGGCACCTCTTCCTCAGAATAGAGCTAGGAAAGTATCCTAGGTTGGCTAAGTTCCTTCTAGTTGACCTTAGGAAAAGCTTGGCTAGGGTCTCTCCCTTAGTTAGTCTAGGCTTGTTCAATGTTGAGTTTAGGAAACCTAAAAAAGGAGCTTCCTTCATTAGTGACACGTTGGAAGTGATGTCCATAGCTGCTCCAGTTTAGCAATTTGTTACCAACTAGGTTGCATCTAGTTGGACTTTTAGTGAGCCGCCAAAGATGAACAAAGTACTTGTTCAAACTCAGAGTTCAGAAGTCCATTCAGGCCTTCATGGCCTTTTTATTTATTGTACCGCATGTTCATACCCCTTCGAGGAAGTTGTAATAAGTGTACTAGCATGACCTCTTTTTTCTAAAGGACTTGGTTTCCTAAGACTTAAACGTCAATCCGATCATTCCAAGGTGTTTTTCCCTTGTCAATTATGCAATGTCGAATAAGCGATATATGATTTTCGAGTTTTTCACCACTCCTCCAAAGTTGGAATGGTCGTCTTGGCAGCTAGGCCTTAGGAGGTTATTAAAGTTCACGTGTCAATGTATATGAGCATGCTAGGCATCAATATTGAGTCGTATGGACATGTACTAGGTCCCCCTAAAGTTTTGTCTGATTCCGAAAAAAAATATGTATTTTCATTTTTAAGCCATTTTTTAATAGTTTAATTAAAAAAAATTAAATGTGATAATTGGTGGGTCTGGAGTCCGTTTTTGGCGTGGGAATGCATGTTTTCACACTCAGAGCAACATCTTTACCCCGATGGCCACTTTTACTATGTTTCGGGCTGCTAAAACATCCTGGAAGGCATTATTTGGCTAACAGAGCATTAAAGTGGCATTTAATTGATAAAAGTGCATCAAACTGACACTAGGGCAAGTTTTTTTTATTAAAGTCAAAAGTCAAATTCTTTAGTGGGGAGATGAATTGGCACGAGGGCCCCATCTCATGCGCCCCTCTTCCATATCACAATTTGGAACTTTTGTTTTATTATAAGGTAGCGAGTGATCAAAGTATGGTGACGTCAACTCACTAAAGAGGAAATCGCAAGCATGGTGTAGGGGTTGCGCTAGCACTAGGATGTGGACCCCTCTTCAAATGTGCATTAAAATATGACTTTGGATGAAGTCTAGAGCATATATTTACTTCACTTGGATGGATAGCACATGAAGTTGGTAAGTTTACTCGTGCGGATCAAGGGATGACGCTAAGATTTGGAGCACACGTGATTTGGAGTTGTGGAGTTGGCTTGGTAGGTGGAGTGAGGTCGCCTACCTCATTTGAGGTGGCGCCTCCTCCATGCTAACACTTCAGTTGGACTAAAAATCTCCCCACCGACTCCTCAGATCACTCAACCTCAATTGAACTTGATCTTTAGTGTCGGTGGTGTTCCACTGGGTCTCTCATTTCCTATTTAAGTAGGTCACTTCTCCATTGTTTTGATCGAAAGGTGGAACCTCTGCTTGCATACACTGTAAAAGTTTTCTCGAGTATTGTTAATAAAAGGCTTTGGAGGCAATTTCTGTGTGGGATTTATGGATGTTTGGATGGAGTTTACGCTATATTAGTGAGGTTACTTGTATTTGTTTTCATGCTTGCACATGTTTGGGATTAACTTGCTTTCAGAAGGAAATGGTATTTTTGTAAAGATAAAAGGTAATTCTTGATAGGTTACTCTTTTATTGTAAGTTGAAGAAGACTAATTGGTATATGTATGATTTCATGTTTGGATCTACATTGTGGCGGTAATCTTTTCTTTGGTTTACACAGGTATTTTTAATCCCATTGCCAGTGTTGAGAAGCTTTTTTGTAGGAAGCCAAAGCTAGAGTAATGATGAGAGAATGTGCTCTAGCCTCTACCTTTCCTTCAGTAAATTCGAAAAAGAAGCTTTGTCCCTCTGATCTCACCAAGGAGGCGTTTTCTCTCCTTTATTTCTTGCTCTACTCTGGGTTCTTCAACTTTTGATCCATAACTTTCTTAAAAAATTCTTTCAGTTACAAAAGTTTCCATATTAGATCTATCATCTAGAGTTATATTCAACGTAGATCTAATGACTAAAAGTTTCTAGTTCTAGTTTGCTTCCAAGGTGCATTTAAAATTCTAGATCTGGTTACTTTTCCCTTTTTCCGCAAGTTTAAAACTTTGAAAATTAAAAAAGCTTGTTGAAAGAGTTTTGTGCATTTAAATTCTTATATAGTAATTTAGTGTTCCTATTTGTTTGCCATCCCTAAGAGGCAAACAAAGACTCTGAGAAATCAGCTTTTTAGCTTACTTTCTCAGTCACTTCTTCGTTAGTTTTAACTATTTTTACTTAGAAATTTTTTTCTGATTTTTTTATAACATTTCTAAAGTGTTTTTGGGCGCGTTTAATAAATACTTGCTTGCTGCTTTTGCAGGCTTTACAAAAAAAGAGGAGGAGGTTTTGCCAAAAAATCGAAAATTGAAGCGTAAGAAGACTAACGAAGCTCCCCTTTATAAAAAAATTGAATTTTCATGTTATTGTAAGCCTTTGGATCCCGATTTGAGGACCAAAGTGCATTTTCTTTCGCATTATTATAAAAAGCAAATAAGGCTTGAGTAAGCTTGTCAGAGCCCGATCCCCATCCCCCTTGGGGGGGATCGCGTCAATGCCCATTTTCATGGTTTTTATGTTGTTAGTGTAGTTTGTTTCTTTCCTTCATTATTTCAATTTATATTTCGGTCTTATTTGCAAAGTAATTCGAATACTAACCCATTGTGCTATATTGAAGTACCAAAAGGGAAAAGATTTGAGCAGTGAAGTAACTAGAAAACTTTATTTTTCACACTCGTGAGTTTAATATAAATCCCCTTGCTTTCCCGAGTACAGGTTCATAGATAAGGGCTTTCCTGAGTACTAAATCTGGAAAGAGGTTCTTGGGATTTACACTTTTTAATCAGAAAAAGCTTGTTAAAAAAATAGTTAAAATTTACAAGGCCTTCATCCTCGTATGCTCTACTTCCATTGCAGCTTTGTCTGATTAGTTGGTAGTATCAGAAAGGGGTTTCGGTGACTAGTAATTAGTTTGACTTTTAATCAATCTCCTTGAACAACAAAAATCCAGCATTGCATTTTGCTTCGTGTGGGGAAATTGTACAGAGGAAGCAAGAACTACTGAAAAGCGACCGCGAGGTCCGGTTAGGAAATATCCTTGTTGGTGTAGTGTTGAACATCCCCATGTGCTCCATTCAACCCACATATCCTCGTGCGCTACCATACTTTGTGAGTCCAGACATATTCCCTATACCTCCACAGTATATCGAGAATCCCCCTCCCTGCTAATAATTCAGATCATTACCACAATAATAAAATCAACCAAGAATTTATGCATTCCTTAACCAATTCATCTAATAATCTAAAATTTACCAACCGAGACACTGCAATACTTTCACTAAGACTACACTAGCAACCCACAATTTGCAAAGCACTCATTATGGCACTGATCGATTTTATTATGTTTTGCATAAGTTAATTCCGCAAATGTGTCTTGAATATTGTGTATCTATTTTTGACTAAGGGTTGTTAAAGTAAATCTTATTTGCACTGATTGGTAACCTCTAATTTCATTTCATAAATTAAAACTCCTAGAAAATCTGTGTTTCCAGCTTTCATAGTTAGAAACAGCCTTAGATTTATTTTCATTAGGGTCCACCCTCCTTGGCTTCGCTAGGAGTTGGCCTAGACGAAGGAGCTGAGTATCAGGTGACAACACTTGGCTCGAGCTTTCCCCCAAGATCACACCCAGTGGCTTGAAGATTTTTTGCCACGTTACACGAGGTGCGAATTAGGCGGCAACACAGTTGATTCCTTGCCAATCCATTAACCACTAGCTGTGCATAAACAGGGCTATACCTTGTTGGCACACATTTCGTATCTTTTCTCTTGGATTTCCTTGTTGATTGGGGTCGAAAATGACTAAAATACTATCCATTGTTTGTTCCTGTAAAAATATATTTCAAATCAGCCCTAAGGTTGTGAATTCATAAGGTTAAGATATGGAAAACCTCTAGGAAAGAAGTAAAATTTATGTTTTGTATTGAAAGACAAAAGACAAAAAAATTCTACATCATGTGTGTAAGCTAACCATTGACCAAGCCAGTCCTCAAAGCTATATCCATAACATTCTCCATAACATTATCGTTATCGTTGTCTTTAAAAAAGCTATATCCATAAAAATTCTATATCCATAACATTATTGTTGTCTTTAAAAAAGCTTTGTCCTCAAAGCTATCCCGACTAACTTATTTTATTCAAACATACTCTAAAGATCTTTAAACGTTGTCTCCTTATTTCTTTTAAGCTTCTACTTTTTGTCTATAATGACTTATAAATTGAACGCAAACCTAAGGAGTAATTTAATAATAACTTTTTAAATTGTAAATTTTCCTTTAAAATTCAAACTAGGGCTAAACAATATATTTAATTGTTACTAAAAACCACACATGAATTTCTTTTACTAGTATTGCAACAGAAAGTAAATATTGAGAAACATCCACAACATCACATAAACATAGACACAGAGTTTTGGGTATAGAAACCCCCGGATAAAACCCAACATGGGAAAACCGGTGCAGCATTCAGATATGAAATTTTATTAAGAAGATATAGAACAATTACAATCCAACAAATAATACACCCAACCAAGAAAATCTGACCCTCTGCAAAATCACTGAGAAAACCCCAGCAACAAGGTACGACCTTTGAGCAGTTCTACGACCCTTGCATCAACAATGTGACCCTCCTTCGTCAGCTGTACAAAATCCGTACGGTTCTAACGTCAGTTGTACAAAATCCATACGACAGCTGTACGACCCTCCTCTGCTGTGTACGGTCCTCCCCCTGCGTGATTTGTACGGGCTGATACTTTGCCTGGTAACTCTGCGAATCTCCCAGATGAGTGTTCCTCCATCTTCTCAGCAAACTTCTCCTTTTGACGTCTCTCTCTGTCTGTATCTCTTTTGTGTATGTGTCCTCTCCACCAAATCTCCTTTAACTCAATAGCTAAGTGGAAACCCTAATCCCCGCGATGGATCAATGGATGTGATCCTTCGATGAGATCAATGGCCTAGATTGGATTAGCCATCACTTAAATTATTTCACTTTTCACTTTATAAAAGTGATTCCATTAAGTCAAAATCAAATTAGATTAATTAATATATTTTCCTAAGTCTAAACTTCAAAAAATCACATTAAATACATTTGGCTTCATGTGTAATGCCTTCTTAGCATGCAAGGACACATGCAATGCTAGAAGACATTCCTTGCTGCCACTTTCTAACACTCCCTCTCAATGAGGAAGGGATTTGGTAGCCCCCAACTTGTCTCTGAACTTCACAAAACTGTGTCTGCAAAGTGCCTTGGTGAAAATGTCTACCACCTAATCATCTATTTGAATGTACTCCAACCGAATGGTTCCTTTCTGTACGCAGTCTCTCAGGAAGTGGCACCGAATGTCTATGTGTTTGCTCCGGCCATTGAACACTGGCTTTTCAGATAGTGTGATTCCACTCTGATTGTCACTGTGAACTACTCAAACAACCCTAAAAGCAACTTCCTCAGCCACATTCCCGCACGGGAAACCATACTGGCTTCAATGTACTCAGCCTCTGTTAAGCTCAATGCAACTTACTTCTGCTTCCTGCTGAACCAGCATACAATCCCTGACCCAATGCTAAAGCAACAACCTGAAGTGCTCTTCCGGTCCTCTACACATCCTGCCCAGTCAACATCTGTGAAGCCTGCTAACTGTACACTCCCCCTGTGCTCATAAACCAACCCATACTCCATTGTACCTCTGATGTAGCGAAATATGTGCTTTGCAGCTGTCCAATGCACTCTTTTAGGGTCCACCATGAACTGGCTCAAAGAGTTCACTGCAAAGCTAATGTCTAGGTGTGTGTTGACCAGATACATGAACGATTCGATAAGTTGGCAATACAAGGTAGGATCAAATCCATCTGACCCTAATGCATCAATCTTCCTCCAGTTGGAAACTAGAGGTATGGACATAGGATTGCAATCCACCATCCTGAATCTCTTCAAGATCTCCACTACATACTTCCCTTGTCTAATGAAGAAGCACTCGTCTCTCTGCCAAACCTCCAAGCCTAGGAAGTAATGCATCAACCCAAGGTCTTTCATCTCAAACTCAACTGCAAGGTTAGACTTGCAGTCGTCAATCAGCCTCTCATCTCCTTTAAGAAAGAGATCATCTACATATAAGACCAGTATGAGAGGCACCTCACCTAACAAGAGGTACAGGTTCTGCTCTACCTCACTCCGCTGGAATCCCATCTCTCGAAGATAGTTGTCTATCCTTGAGTACCATGCTCGAGGTTCCTGCTTGACCCTATAAAGAGCTTTCTGCAGTCTGCATACATGCGTCTCCCTGTTTTCCACATCAAACTCTCGGGTTGCTCAATGAATACCTCCTCTTGTATAACTCCATTGAAGAAGGCATACTAAACGTCCATCTAATGAACTCGCCAACCCATATCTGTTGCTAATGAGATAATGATCTGAATAGAAGAATACCTGGAAACAAGGGCAAAGGTCTCCTCATAGTCAATACCCTCCTTCTGTGAAAACCCCTTTGCCACGAAGCACACCTTGTACTTCTCAACGCTTTTGTCTGTTGCATGATTCACCTTGTAGATCCATCTGGATCCCAGTGCCCACCACCTTATTACCTTCACAACCTCCCATACATGATTCTTCATGATTGAGTCATACTCCTCAACTATGGCCTCTTGCCACACATCATGTTGTGAAACCTCCTCAAAATTGGAGGGTTCAGAGTTAATCAACTCCGTCATTAGTACCATATAGCTAAGTCTCTCTGGTGGTTTTCTCCGCCTCATGGAGCTCTATGGATGATTCACCTGCCTGGAATCCTGAACTGTGCACCTAAAGCACTTAGGCCTTAGCCTAGTGTCTACCTATTGCAGCTGCTAGATATCTGTCTCCTGTTGCGGCTCATCCTCCAAATCAATGACTGAAGGATCCTGTCCACCTAACTCCCTCTGACTACCAGAACTTGTGCTCTGTGTTTATACTTGTACCTACACCTCTGGCTCCTCCAACTTGACCTTCGAGTCTTGTGCTGGTAAGTCAATAGATAGAGCAAGGCTCTGTCCTCATCAAACTAATCCTTGCTCATAATGATCCTCTTGCGAGCAGGAATATATACTCTATACGCCTTTGAAGTCTCGTTGTAACCAACAAGTAATCCCTTCTCTCCAGGTGAGTCCAACTACTCCCTTGTGTCAACATGAATGTGACAATAGCAGACACTCCCAAAAATGCACAAGTGGCTCACATCTAGTCTAGTTTCTGTGAACACCTCCTCGGGTGTCTTCCTCCCCAAAGTTGTGTGTGGAAACCTGTTCTGAATGTATATCGCAGTCATGTATGCCTCTGTAAGGCTCTGTCCTCGTCAAACTAATCCTTGCTCACAATGATCCTCTTGTGAGCAGGAATATATACTCTGTACGCATTCGAAGTCTCGTTGTAACCAATAATCCCTTCTCTCCAGGTGGGTCCAACAGTCCCTAGTGTCAGCATGAATGTGACAATAGCAGACACCCCCAAATATGCACAAGTGGCTCACATCTAGTCTAGTTCCTGTGAAGACCTCCTCGGGTGTCTTCCTCCCCAAAGTTGTGTGTGGAAACCTATTCTGAATGTATATAGCAGTCATGTATGCCTCGACCTAAAGGAATAGTGGTAATCCCTGATAAAAGAGCATGGCCTTGGCTGCTCCTATCATTCTCCTGTTTTTTCTCTCCACCACTCCATTATGTTGCGGGGTATGAGGCACTGTGTGCTCCTTCTTGATCCCCTTTGATGAGCAATACTCCAAGAACTCATTGGAGGTGTACTCACCCCCGTTGTCCTTCTTCAATACTCAAATCTTCCTCCCTGTCTGGTTTTCCACGAGTGTCTTGAACTCCCGAAACCGATCAAAGACCTTTGACTTGGCCTTCAGGAAATAGATCTAGGTCTTCCTAGAATAGTCATCAATGAAAGTGGCACAGTAACTGTAGCCACTGAAAGATTGGACACTCACAGGTCTGCAAACATCCGAATACACAAAGTCCAAGATCCCCTTAGACTTGTGCTCAATCTGTGGGAAAGGTCTCCTGATGTTCTTCCCCAACGCACAACCCTTGCAGTGGTTGTGCTTCTCCTCCTGTTCCTGAGGAACTCCAATGACTGCCTATCTCAAATGCCTCAGTGCTCCAAAGGTGAAAAAATAAATTATTTGATTTTGAAGGAAAAAATCAAATAAGGCCATGGTAATTAAGTTTGGGAGGTGGCTAATCATAGTTAATTTTTATTTATATAAACCCCCCCATGGTCAAAATAAATTTTTGAAGATTTCCCAAGTGGGGTGTTCCTCTTGTCTTAATAAAAATTAAAAAATTAAAAATTAAAATAGAAAATAGAAAATAGAAAATAAAAAATTAAAAAATAAAAATATAAGATTAAAACTTGAAAATAAAATATTAAAAGATTTAAAAATAAAATGATAAAAATAAAAAGTAAAAGATAAAATAAAAAATATAAGATTAAAACTTGGAAATAAAAGATTAAAAGATTTAATAATAAAAAGATAAAAAGTAAAAGTAAAAGATAAAATAAAGATTAAAAATTAAAAATTTAAAAAAAAAAGATTAAAGATTATCTAAAAGATTAAAAAATTAAAGATAAAATTAAAAATAATAAAATTAAAATTTGAGTAAAAAGGGGGCTCCACTTGAGTCATGGAAACCCTAGATCTAAGGGTTAAGCTTTATTTTGACATGGATCTATCTTTTTGACCATTGATTTGAAAATGCACCCTTGCTTATGATTGGTGGATGGCTTGCAAAGTCAACAAACCTAGATCTAGTGGTGGAGATCTAATCTAGATCTAGATCTAATCTTGGCCATTGATTTTCAAGGGGTTGGGGTTGCTCCTCAACTATATACTGAGTGTCTCACTCCCTCATTTCAGAATATCTCTCATGCTATTGTTATGCTGCTGAAATCTTTCCCTATTCTCCTCTCATATTCTCTCAAGCATTTGGCCCAAGCCTCTTGCTATTGTTGTATTGAATCTTGCCCTAGTTGGGCTATAATAGAAGAAAGCTTTGGAGGCAAATTGTTGGTGTGGATCTCTCATTTCATACTTGGATTAGTGAGGTAACCTTGTGGATTTATCAATTATTGTTGCAATTGTTTAGCTTGGAAGCTCTCTACAAAGTATTTTGTGGAGAGACTTGTAGGGAGAAGTACTTCTATCTTCATTTGTGAGTAGATTGGTAAGATTCCACAAAGTATTTTGTAGGATTTATTTTTTGTGCTCATCTCTTTGCTTACTTGTTGCAGCTCTAATAGATTTGTTTTGCAGGAATCCAAAGCTAAGAAGGGCTCCTCTAAGGGTTTCTTTCTTCAAATTTGCATTTTCGTCCATATTTCTTTCTCTCTCCTAAAATTGAGTTTTATTCATTGTATAGTGAATAAAACCCTTGTTTTAGGGCTTTCTTCCATTGTAGATTAGTATAGAGTTATAAATCTGCTGTTAATACATCATTTGGATGCCCAAAAATTCATTTTTAAAGTACAAAAACTTCTTTTTTCCAAAAATTTCAAGTTCAGATTTTTTCAGTAAATTTTCTGGGTTTTATACTAATCTGTCCCAACTTTCTGTTTTAGTGTTTCTGCAGTAAATTCTAGCAAGTAAAGTTGTTGGTTTGTTGCAGATTTATGCACAGAAGAGGGGGTTATGCTGCCCAAAATTGCCTTAAAAAAGCACTAGAAAAGTTCAGGTCCAAAAGGGGCCAAAAAACCACATTTCTTCTCTTTTTTCTACAAGATTGTAAACCCCAAAAGAGAAGTTCTCTTTGGGGTATTCTCTAAAGCTTTAAAAGCTGCTGTAAATCTGTGTATGAGTAGTATAGAGGTATCCTAGATAACTAATTGCTTAGATTATGTTTATGCAAGTTTTATTTCTGTTTACCCACCTTCCCTTAAGGGATTGAAGTGAGGTTAGGTTGATTTTTTATTTTTATTTTTATTTTTTATTTTTTTTTACCCACTATCTCTGTAACAGATATTGTTGTGCGGTTAGGACATTGTTTAGCTAATTGCATTTTCCTTTCAAAGTAGCTAAATTTAAATTTTATTTTCTGTCAAAAGAGTAACCATACAACCCACTGATCCGGTGTATCCTCTGTCCTACTTGTCATCTCCCTTTAGGGATTTCAAGTTGGGTATGAAAAGCAGGAGAAGTGGGGGCTTAGCTTAATTAGAACAACATTCTTTTTCTGCTACAAACCTTCACATTTTGCTTTTCAGTCCAAGATCAAGTACCAGCATCTCCCATAAGGGATACCGCTTGGTTGATCTTGTTGATAGTATAAAATTAACCTTGCATGCTAATCACCAAGATCTAAAATTTACCCCTAAAATTAACCAACAACGAATTTAACCCCTGTTCCTCTACTCGGTTATCACCCTTCGGGGTACTCACGAGATACGACAGGGGGTAGAGGAGTTTAGTTTAATAGGCATCCATCTTGCTATTTTTTCCGGTTGATTGAAAACAGTGACCTCGGAAGCTACTTGGGGTAGAAGACCATGGCGGGTCTCTAGGCGTTCTACGTCCTCCTTGTTGAGCACCGGGGCATTGGGGTTTGACCTGGAAGCTACGGGTGGGCTTTACTCCCACTTTGTTGAGCGCACCAGCATTCCCTCTTTGACTTGAGAAATACTAGATTGGGGTAGTCACACCACCGGATCTAAAACCTAATCAAAGACTTCAACTTTAATAAAACTTATTAAAACGAACCAAGAGACATTGCAAAACCGGTTCTATAACATTTTCATTCCAGCAGCATTTCACTCCAATATTGCACTTGTTTCCTTTCAATTGTTGTTGCACCTGCAAAGCAAACCTAATAATTTTCTAACTTGTGGATATTAATCAACTAGTTTACATTTTTCTGCTATTTATCTGAGCATTGTCATCATTAAGTTTATTCATAACATTACTGCTCAACTATCTAATACTGTTCATATTACTCAACTGTGATTATATTATTTTCATTTATCTCGATAATATTGTTCATAAATCTTTCATAACTGTGTATATTGTTCATAGTTTGTTTTTCATCTCATTGTTATATAACTTAACCTGTGGGATAATTAAACTAGACTGCATCCATTGAAAGTTGCATTCTCTGACTCCATTACTTAGGCACTGGTTATATTAAAAGGATTGACTGTCATTAAAATATTGCATCTTGCATTGGTTTGACTGTCATCTCTCAAAACCTTGGCCTCACACCTCAATAAGATCCCTTTAATTTGTAATTAATTAATAAATCAGGAACTTAGTCTTCCGTAGGGACTTCCCCCTTTGGCTCTGTTGGGATCTTGCCTAAACGGAGGAGTTGTGGACTGTGGTGATAGTGGTCGCCAGCTCTCGCTTGCCCCCAAGGACACACATAGCAAGTTGTGACTTTCCTGTTCCTTAAAGTGTGAATTAGGCGGCAACAAGGTTTATATAAGGTTTTCATAAATGCTTTGTATTTGTCCCTCCATCTGATGACTTAAACCTAATTTTTGAAAGGTATATTTTATTGATTTGGTTGTCAACCATTAAACGTATTTCTTGTTTTGTATTGGTGATAAATCATAGATGTATTTTTCACTCCTCCCAAATTGAATTTCTGACATGAGCCTCACATTTAGCCCTAACTCATCTACCACTTGAAACATTGCTCTCTTTTTCCTACAATGTGCTATGATGATCACTCAAAAAAAATTTGCTCAAAAAATTCCCTAATAGTGAAAAAAGTAATTCAATTACCATTGTGATCTTTGATAAACGGATACATATTTTGTATAGATTATCCTTGCATGGTTTGATCTTCAAATACAACAAAGTTTTGAAATATTTACATGGTAGAGGAAAGGTGTTAGTATACAACAAAATGGCTAAAATGGCAATTTTTTGGAAAATTAACCATTTTAGCAAAAATGAAGACTTTTTGGAAAAAGTCGGGACTTTTTGGAAAAAGTCGGGACTTGCCATTTTTAGCCTGTGCGACCTTTTAGAAAAAGTCGTGACTTTTTCGAAAAAGTTGCGATTTTTTGGAAAAAGTCGCAACGTTTTGAAAAGTTAAAAAGTCGCGATTTTTTCTAGCCGCTTTTTCAACTTAAGGAAAAATCACGACTTTTTAAAAAGTCGGCGATTTTTCGGAGAGTTTTTCAACACTAACTGAAACTGTAGTCTATACACCTTCCACTCTGGATCCCAATCACCAAATCCAAACTCCTATCTGACCCCTTGGGCCTGATATACACCCTATGGTCTCGTAACTTCACCTGAAATCCCTTATCCTCGAAGGTGGAAACGGATATGAGGTTCTTAGTCAATCCCGAAACATACAATACGTCAACAAAACTGAGGGGTTTGCTAGACTCCCTCTGAAATGAAACAGTGCCAACTCCTTTTACCTGATCCTGCGCATCATCACCCAGCTCAATGTGGACATATAATCCACCCTCCTGCAAGCTCTTGAAGAGCCTCTTGTGTCCCATAATATGACAAGATGCTCCACTGTCTACGTACCAAACACTGTTACATGTGGTGCTTGCTATGCAAGATATCAAGCAAAAATCCTCATCGAACTTTTTGCTGAACTCCTCCACCTCTGCAAATCCTTGCCATCTGGGCATTGTTCTTCTTCTTCCGGTCTGGGCACTGGGAGGCAAAGTGTCATTGCTTGTGGCAGATAAAACACTTTACCTTGGACATGTCAAGGTTTTTCTTACCACCTTTCTTTTTCTTTGCTTTACCCTTACCCAGGCTCTTCCCTACTAGGGCTAGGGCCTACGTTAGCAGTACGACCCTCCTGCATCAGCTATACAGAATCCATACGGTTTTGACGTCAGTTGTACGACCCTCCTCTGCTGTGTATGGACCTCCCCCTGCATGATCTGTGTTTCCCGTCAATGTGCACACTGTCAGCTGAGAATCTTTTGAACGGTTGTCTCCCAGCAGAAGGGAGAGGTCTAGCCCTTGGGGGCAAGCAAAGAGTCAAGTGCTGTCACCCAATCCCGACTCCTCTGTTTAGGCAAACTCCTAACGAAGCCAAGGGGGTAGTCCGTAAAAAAGAGTTGCTAAGGATCTTGTTTTAAATATATTGTAGTGCGTGATGAGGATGGGTGTTGTTTATGAGATTTTTGATAAAAAAAAACTTACAATAAAATAACCAATAAACGCTTGCAAAACAGAATTAAAGATAACCAATCATTCAATAATTGAAGATTAACAGTAAAGCAAACCAATTATTCAATAATTGCAAATTAAAGGTAAAGCATCTATGATGTGAGAAATAGATAAATAGTAAATGCTTTAAACAAATAAAAAGAAAAATTAAAGACCAGTGCGAAATGGAGTGCTTGGAGATGTTTTGCAAGTGCTTCTTGGTAATTTTTATTGTAAATTTTAAGGATGGGGTTGATTATTAAATGGGAGGGGGGGTTCCAAGATATACCTTTCAGTACGGGAGATATGTCCAAAACCCTTAACTAATACGGCTACTCGCAAGGAATATGTAGGCTGGTCTGGAGTCTCGGAGGCTATGTTCAACACTACACCACAAGGGTGTAGCCTAACTAGTACTTTGAGGTCACTGACCAATTGTTCCTGCTCCCTTTGGGTAATTTGCCACCGCAATAGCTTAAATCTAGGCATTGGATTTTCGCCTGGGGGAAGTTGGTAAATTTTATTTGTGTGACTTTGATTAGGATGTGAGAAATTAAATAATCTACACTGCTTCTAGGTGTCCCAACCGGGTAGAGCATACAAAGTGTAGTAAATTGGTTTGTACCGATTTTATTACTGGTGATAGAGAGCCATTGTAACAACCCTCCGACAGAGAGCACTCTTGATCCACCTTATGGCAAGATTCAAGAGATTAATGAAACAAAGAAACAAAGATGCCTTAAAAAGAAGTAAAAGATCTAAACAATAAAACTCTCCAATAGAGAGCACTCTTGATCCACCTTTCGGTGAGGTTCAAGAGATTTTTTATTCTTTTTACTTTCAACAAATTATATAAAGCAAAAGAATGCGGAAGTAAAACTAAACTAAACAAAGTTTTTCTTTTCTTTTTATGAAAGCAAAAACAAACTAAACTACTCTAAACAATTATTATACATGCAAAACTAAAACAGAAAAAATAAAGAAAAAGGGGCGATACACGCTTCCCCCAACTAGGGGAAGGGGGGTGTGGGGGCCTTTGTCCCACTTGCTTTTTATTAAACCTTTTACAATGCTTTGAAAGAAATAGTTCCCTTTGAGCCTTGATAAAAGAGTCAAAAAAAGCCCTAAAGTGCCGAGATAACAAGGGAATGGAGAAGGGGGAAGGCAGAATCGAATATGGACGATCTAGGTGGCCTGAAACTCAAAATTTCGGCTACATACTCTTCTCTTTTTTCATATACCTGCTAAAAACCAGCAAGCGTACAATACCAAATTAGTGGGTTCAATTCGAAAATAAACTAATAATCTACACCTTCAACACTTGGAATGTTTTTTGCAAAGTTTTACCTCAAAATGCTAAAGCAAATGGAAACTAGATCTAAGCCTTAAGATGTAAAATTCCAGCCTGTTGCCGCCTAATACACACTTTAAGACACAGGAAAGTCTCCAACCTGCTGTGTGTGTCCTTGGGGGCAAGTTAGAGCTGGGGACCACTGTCACCACAGTCCACAACTCCTCCGTTTAGGCTAGATCCCAACAGAGCCAAGGAAGGTAGTCCCTATGGAAAGACTATGTTCCAGGTTTATTAATTAATTAAAGATTAATTAAAGGGATCGTTTATAGAATGAGGCTAAGACCTTATATAAAACAAGACCAGTGCCTAGATAATGGAGTCAAAATAAGTTACCACTTTACAAGATTACAAAAAAAACAATTTAGAGATTTAAGCTATGATTGAACTTATGGCTTAAGTGTTTAACAATGAAATATATGAATAAACCAAATAATTATAAACAATAAGGAAATAAAACATTCAACAATGTACAGATTATCTAACAGTATGGATCGTGAACCAGATTTACAATATGGCTAAAAAATGCTATAAATGAAAGTTATCAAACCAGCAGTAAATTAAAAGTATGGAAAGAACTTAAGCAGTTAAGCATCTACCACATGACCATTTACAAGATTGAAAGTAAATAAATGCAACTGCAAAATAAAGTGCTACAATAAAAAATTGTAGTGCGGATTGTTGAAAATAAAGAGTGCTTGAAAATAGAAGATGTTCTAGAACCGGTTTTGAATTGTCTCTTGGTTTATTTTAGATGATTTTATTAAATTTGTTCTTCTTGGATTAAGTTTTAGATCCGGTGGTGTGACTACCTCGATCTAGTTCTTCTCAAACCAAAGAGGGATTGCTGTTGCGCTCAACAGGTGGGAGCAAAGCCTACCCCTAGCTCACAGGTCAAACCCCAATGGCCCAGTGCTCACAAGGAGGACGTCGATGCGCCTAGAGACCCCCTCGGTCTACTACCCCTTGCAGCTTCCGAGTCACTGTTTTTAATCAATTCGAAAATCACTAGATGGATGCCTATTAAACTAAGACTTCCATTTCCCCTGGTCGTATCTCGGAGTACCCCGGAGGGTGATAACTGAGTAGAGGAGCAGAATGTGGGAAGTTGTTGTTGGTAATTTTTAAAAATTAGTTTTAATCTTGATGGTTAATATGCAAGGTTTATTTTAAAATGATCACCAAGATGACTTGGGAAATACAGTGTTTGATTGTAGATTGTAGTACAAGAAAAGGAAAATTAGTCTAATTATCTAAGCCCCCACTTCCCCTGCTTTTCATATCCACCTTGAATTCCCTAAAGGGAGATGACAAGTGGATAGAGGATACACAGGTTTTAATGGGTTGTACGATTACTTTAACAGAAAAATAAAATTTGCATAAACAGAAAAACTTAAGCAAGTATTAGCCTACTTCCTACTCTACTTTCTACTCTATTTATTATAGATTACAAAAGCTTATAAGCTTTGAAGAATACCCCAAGAGACTCTCTTTGGGGTTTACAATAATCAGAAAAATATGGAAGAGAGGTGAGGATTGGAACCCCTTTTGTGCCGGTTGAAGTTTGAGGAAATTTTGTGTCCTTTTGGGCAGCAACTCTCTTTTCAACGTGCATAACCTGTCAAAAACCAGCGAGCTATTCTTCGCTGGAAATCATAGAAACAACACTAAAACTGTTGTAAAATATTAGCACAAGATTTACAAATTTA
>LPNX010357557.1:86539-98374 GCA_001517045.1 Pseudotsuga menziesii
CCGATAAAAAATTGAGTAAAAACACGGGGAGATATGTCAAAAATACAAACAAAAAAGTAGTTTTTTTCTTTTCTTCCTCCAAAATTAATAAATATTATTTTATTATTTTAACTATTATTTTATTAGTTCATTTTAGGAGGCCCATTTTGAGTTGAAATTTCCTCTAATGCTAGGACCCTCATAAAAAATTCCGAAAAAAATTTACCGGACGCGTCAAAATTTTTATTTTTAAATTTTCCCAAGTTTATAAATAAATTTTTCCATAATTTAAATGGAAAAATTCAATTTGTAATAAGTGAGTCATTCGGAGCCCGAATTCAATGATTGAAGGCTCTAACCTTAAGCCAAAAATCATTCTTGATCAGTCAGCCAGCCAGATCCAAGTTTCAAAAGTTCATTCGGCCTCATTATTAATAATTTCTCAAAAAAGTCATTTACGGAGAAATTATTAATTAAAATATTAAAAATGAATATTTTGAAGAAAATAAAAAACTCTCCATAATTAACCAAATTGAATAAAATAAAAGGCTAAATGACATGGCATTGGGCATTTATGATGATTGGAGTTAGCAGAACTCTGCTTCAGTCAACATTTAGTGAGCATTAAAGATACATTCAGTTAGCAATCTTGTCATCTCCAGCTAAACTCACGAATTGGATGATTTGGAAGGATGGGATTGGTGTGATGATAATTACGGAGCAGTGCAATAATTGAAATGAAGGATTGGTGCAAACCCTAAGGGTTTTGGCACTTAGCAACACCAGTTAACTCCTCCTTCAACCCTCACACCTCCATCCTCAAGCTCATGCCCTCATCTTCTCAAGGATGCGCCTTCACACGTGTGGGTGCTTTCAGCCGTTGGATTTGGATTTTTAGGTTTGGAATGGGGGCGCCTTACCTAGGTGGAGACCTCCCCTCACTCTTAGCTCTTCATCTTTAGGTTTGGACTCTCAGCTAGGTGCCGAGCTAGTTAGGTCAGGAATTTTTGGTTTTAGGGTTTTGGTCTTCATTCATTGTATAAATAGAGGCTCTTTCAGCTCTATCAGGGGTGGATGATTAATGTAGAGAACCTCTGGTGAAATATTGTAATGCTTGTTGCTCTTATGCAACCTATTTTTTAATAAAGAAAGGCTTTGGAGGCTCATGCTGTGTAGATCTTGGATGCATATGTTCTGGTTAATGAAGTGATATTATTTCAATTTCTTTGCTTTTGCTAATTTGTGGGTATTAATACATGCTTTAGAGGGCTTATAAAAGCACGTAAGAATAGGTATTTGTAGCTTTTAAGTTACCTGTTTATTCCATTTACTTTCAGAAATCTTAAAGAGCATTGTTTTATTCAGCTATATTTCATGCTTTTGTGATTTGTTTAGTAAACAATACATGATTTAACCCCCGTTTTGGCAAGTGTATAAGTTTTTGTCTACAGATCACTTCACCGTACCAAGTAAAAGGTTGAGTTAAGTTGCATCTCCTTTTCTTGGAGCCAAGCATACGTTTCTAGCAGCTACATGCTATTTGGGATCCAAAGTGGTTTCAAAGATTCAAGATCCAAGTGGTTTTATCTTCTTTATTCACCCTAAAATTAAAATTTTTCAATTTCTCCACTTTATGCTTGAAAGTAAAATTCTGATTTATAAAGCTAATCGTTTGCATTTTACTTGCTCTCATTTCTAGATCTAGGAAGTGTTAAAAAATTTGCACTTTTACTTAGATCTAGTTAGTACTTGAAGTAGCATAATGTTCCTATCTTTGCTTAAGTACTAAGTGTATTGTATTCTTTAATCCATAATTTTGCAGAAAAATAGCTCGTTGGTTTTTCTCTTTTCATGACATGTTAAGTGGGAATGCTGGCAAAAAACCAAAAATATAAACTCCAAGAAACATTCTTTTTTCCTCTTTCTTCATCCCCATTCTCTAGGTTGCCTCGAAGACATTTTCAAGATCACAAAGGACTCCAAACTTCAAGCATTGTAAACAAATTAATAAAGAGCAAGTGGGATTACAGCTCCCACACCCCTCTTCCCCCATTTGGGGGAAACTTGTATCGTCCCTTTTTTCATGCTTGCATATTTATTTAATAATTTGCTAAAGGTAGAATAGGATAGAATAGTTCAAATTTGTTAAAATTTTGTTTCTTTTACTAAGGTTAGATAGTTTATTTCTGATTAAATTATCTTGCATAAAATAGAAAAGTAAAAAGTCTCTTTATTTATTTATTTTGCTAACATAAGGTTTTGTTTACTTACCCCCATGCTTTCTTGATTAGGGCCTAAAAAGCCTAAAAGAGACTCTTGGGTAGTTTAGCTTTCTTTTTCTTAAAGTTTTAATTAATTAATTAACTAAGTCTCTTGAACCTTTGTCATAAGATAAGGTCAAGAGCACTCTCTATCGAAGAGTTTTAATTAATCTGACTTAATAAAATTTGCGACTCACTCCCCCATAATTAATTAACTTTGTTGTCTCCTTGCCGGAGTATGCTCTGACCGACTTCAAAATCGGAGTACCCAGAAATGGCATTGGATTTTTAATCTTGCAACACAAACACAATAAAATTTAAACCCCATAAACAACGCACCGGCGTTGTAGAGAATTTCCTAAGTTCTTATTAGTAGAGGCGTCGGAACTCCCCGTTGTTTAAGCTTCTCAGCTAGCTGGTCAATCTTCGTGATACCAGCCTGGGATACTGGGCGGGTCGTCATGTCTTCAACAGATTAAACTTGGAACATTCTCCCGGCTCTTGACAAAACTTTGTTGACACCGTAAGCAAGACCACTTAAAAACATTTAAAATATACCAAGAGCACTTGCACAACTTAATATTCACTAGCTTTATTTCAAGACTTGCTGTTAATTTCTTTACGCATTGCAGTACTCTGACTCCATGAGGCACTGGTCTATTATTTTATGCATAATTGTTATATCTAGATCATTTGTCTTTGGAACATTTTAATTTATATATGTGAATCCATCTTTATAAAGTCTTGAATTATTGTTCATCTTTTAATTCTCTTGATAGCAATGTCGATTGCTTTATCTTATGCGTCAAGTTCATAATAAACAAACACATTTAATCACCATAACTCCAAAACAACACCCATCTGCATCCGCAACCTTTTAAAACACTTTAACTTAAGAGCCGTAGAAACTCTTTTGTAGGGACTATGCCCGTTGGCTTCATTAGGAGTTAGACTAAACGGAGGATCTAGGAGTAGGCGACAGTACCTGGCTCTGTGCTTGCCCCCAAGGTCACACCTCTCCCACTTTCTCAAGTGAGGAGGCAGCTTTCAGAAGATTTATGTTGCTGGTGTGCAATCGGCGACCAACAGGCTGCATAATCTGACCCAAGGTCAAATACTTGGTAACAAACCAAGTACCTCCATTCTCCCGGAGAATGCCACTCAGCCCTAGGGTGAGTCCCCCGGCACTAGACTGGTTCATCTTCCTGGTAACTGACCAGGTGCCTCCATTCAAAGAATGGCCACTCAACTCTAGGATGAGTCCCCCATTGCTGGACTGGTTCCACATCCTAGTCCTCGACCAGATGTCCCCATTCAACAGAATTGATACTCAACTCAAGGTTGAGTTCCCCCAGTGCTAGACTGGTTCCACAACCTCGTCCTTGACAAGATGTCCCCATTCAACAGAATGGCTACTCAGCTCAAGGTTGAGTTCCCCTAATGCTGGACTGGTTCCACATCTTGGATCCTTGAGCAGATGTCCCCTCTCGATGTTGTTCAGGAAAAATCAACACTCCCTCTCAGCGAGAGAGGTATTCTCTTCCATGCCAAGCTTGTCACGAAAGTACACGAACTTTGTTGTTGACAGAAGGCTTGGTAAAGATATATGCGATCCGTTCATCTGTACGAATGTACTGCAACTTCAGAGGGCCTCTCTGTACTAGGCCTCTGATGAAATGATACTTCATTTCAATGTGTTTCGATCTATCATGAAACACAGGATTCTCTGAAATCTTAATGCAAATCCGATTATCGCAATGGATGATCGTTGAGTCAATCTTTCCACGGAACTGATCAAATAGTAGTTTCCTAAGCCAAATTGCTTCCTTGCAGGCATCACTTGCAGCAATATACTCGACTTCAACTGTACTCTGTGCTATGGAACCCAGTTTCCTACTGGACCAAGAGATCATTGCAGATCCCACACTGAAGCAGTAACCTGAGGTACTCTTCCGTTCTACTGCACTGCCAGCCCAATTTGAGTCAGCATATCCTGCTAACAATACTCCACTACTGGAAGTACAACTGATCCCATAAGTGATAGTACCTCGCACATATCTTAGTACATGTTTGGCAGCTATCCAGTGTATGTGCTTCAGATCGGACATGAACTGACTCAGAGCATTCACTGTGTAACAGATATCTGGTCTTGTGTGTACGAGATACATCAAGGATCCAATGAGTTGTCGATATAGAGCAAAGTCCACATCTTGTGAACTGGTGGCTGAGTCTCGCAACTTTTTCAAGTTGGTAGTCATGGGAACGCTCATGGACTTGCAGTCCAGCATCCCAAATCTCTGCAAGATGTCCACTGCATACTTCCCTTGTGTTAGGAAGATCTCGCCTAGCTTTTTCCAGACCTCCAGGCCAAGAAAATAATGCATCAGACCAAGATCCTTCATTTCGAATTCAGAGGTGAGCTCCCTCTTACATTGTTATCAGTTGTTCCTCACATGTAAGAAACAAGTCATCCACATATAGGACAAGGATCAAGATATGATTATGAACAATTTTAAAATACAGATTGGAATCAACAACACTGTAATGAATATAAAATAAATTATTAAAATAGATTAGTTAATTATATGAAAGGGTGTAACCCTTCACGCTCAAGCCTATAAAAGGCGAGCTTATTGTACATTTTACCCATCATCCAATATATTATTTACTATTCATATTCATTATTACAATGATAGTCGGATTCGACTAACAGACAACCGGATTCAGATGCTCCATTTGGTATCAGAGCGGATTCGCTCCTTGGCCTGAGCTTGGATTCGGCTCCCCCTACTATTGAGCTCGGTTTCGGTTGACCTATCCTCATTCTCTTGCCAACGCTCTTCCACATCTTCTCTCCACTCTACACACCCATTATCTCCGTTGCCTTTCCCTCAACCCGCGCTTCCAGGTTGTTTTCTTCCTCCTCGCTGCTCCATCGCGCCTCCTCCTCGCCGCATCTCCTTCGCGCTTCTTCATCCCATCCACCGCACGCTGCCATCTCGCACATTTCCCCTCAGCGCCACTCACACCTCCCTTCTGCCATCTTCCCACGCCGTCCAACTCTCTGCCTGCTCTCCCAAGCTTCCGCTCCAACCACGCCCGTTGCTGCTCGATTTTGCCTGCGCAACCCCTCCATCCGTTACACTCCTCCGCTGCGTCCTGCTCCCCGTCCGCCTTCACCTCCCAATCTCACTTCATGCCTCCGCCTCCCAAGCACCCAATCGCCCCCACGCTGCCATACCTTCACCTCCATTTCCATTCCTCCCTGCTGTTCCTTCATCTCTACGCGCCCAGCTCCATTGTAGCACAGCTCCCACACGCCCGTTGCTCCTCTGCATCCACCGCCGTCGTTGCCCCATTTCCACAACCTGCATAAACCAAACCAAAAACAAAACAATATATTATATAATATAATATTGTAATATATTTAAAAAAAAAAATCAAATATTATATTTTTAATATAATATTTGTTTAAAAAAAAAAACTATATACAAATATAATATAGTTTATAAAAAATATATATATAATAATAATATTAATTAATTAATTAATTAATTAATATATTATTAGCGCCAAAATAGCGTTAAAATACACACCTCCACATACAAGGTCCAAGACCATGGGGGAGCTAAAAGAGCAAATCGAAAAAATGGAGGACATAAAGTCCCTTGCCGCTAACCTAAAATGCGTTAAGGAAAAGATGCAGAATAACAATACATTACTCAAAGACGAGCTTGTTGTGGTACTAGAAAGGAGGCTCGACGACAAACTTGACATCCTGAACGAAAAACAAAAAGACCTGGATGACAAAATGAGTACCGTGACGCAAAACATAAACACCATAACACAGAACATGAGCACCATGGCGCATAACCATAATACATTATTCGAGATGTTACAAAGGTTCATACCCAGTCCGGGCCACGTCAGCAGTCCAGACATGCTAGATGCCTCATTTCATGTTGCCACCCAAGAAACACTCGCAAAGAATCAAGAAGAATTGCAAAAAGAAATAAAGATTAACAATGCGACGCTTAAGCAAGAAATAGAAACACAAGTACTGCCAGATATGAAGGCACGATTAAACAGCAAAATAGACGCTATAAGTAAGATAGTAGAGAAAAGAAAAACTAAAAATCACCGCCAACAACGAAGCAATTCAGATATGTCACTTTCATCGTCCAGCAGTTCCGAGCCACCATCAAACCATAAAGCAAAAAGAAATCAACGTCGTCCTTACAAAGTGCACCCACCTAAAGCAAAAATAGAGTCGTCGAAATACAATGGGAGTGAAGACCAATGCGTTGCTTGGCTAAACAAGGCAGAAGAATACTTCGACATTTACAACATTTAATCTGACGAGGAGAAGGTGAAATATGCGTCAATGCATATGGAAGGGTACGCCTATAATTGGTACTTATGGTGGAAGAGAGATAATTTTACCTACACCTGGAACTTGTTCAAAAATGATTTTTTTAATAGGTTTCAAGGAATCAAAGAAGATGAATTTTTCAATAAACTTACCAGACTACAGAAAGTCGGAAACGTTGAGGAATTCACTCATCAATGGGAATCCTTATCAACACGAGTATTTGGGTTGTCTGACAAGCAAAGACTCGAAACCTATTTAGGAGGTCTTAAACCACACCTCCAAAAAGAGTTAAAGTTACATGACATACCGAATGTAGAAGTAGCAAGACGTAAAGCAAAAGGCGTAGAACGCAAATTGGAAGGAATAAAAACAAAAGGTGATAACCATTATCGACAAGAAAAAGAGACACAATGTAGGTACTGTGCAGATTCTTGGTCTCCCGGCCATCAATGCCACAAACCTCAATCATACACCTACGAAATGGAAAATAGATCAAAGTCATCTAACGGTTATTCTGATAATAAAAAGAAAAAGAAGAAAAACATATGTTGTCGATGCGGTGATGATTGGACCCCTGGTCACAAATGGAGGAACAATGAGACAATACAGTGCAAAATCATCAATGGAAAGGAAGTGCAAGTCTCTGCACACGAGACCTCGTCCGATTCTAATACCAACACCAAGTCAGAATGAAGAACGGCACTAGGAAAATACTTAAGCTTTGAGGACAAAGCTTCCTTAAAGGGAGTGGCAATGTAATGAATATAAAATAAATTANCTGGCTAAGGTTAAAACCTAAGTCTAAAGGAGCAATGTCTAAATCAAACTCCAAGCTAAAAATCTCCAAAGGGGGCGCTATATATTAAAATGAAGCCCACGCTAAATATGGATACACCACTCTAATATAGAAGAGGCACTACATTAAAATGAAACCCACGCTAATCTTAGAGGTGGGCGCATGCATGTAATAGAGGCATCATACTTTTGAAGGGGCGCTACACTATNAATTAGTTAATTATATGAAAGGGTGTTGTTGCCCACCTATTTCGACTAGGTGGCAACTCCGTGTACACGAAGTTGTACATATTTGTACCTTAGAAAAATCTGAGGATTTTTCACTGCTGCAGGGCCCCTTTGTAAAACGAAATGTCCGCTCCCCTGCGTGGGAAAATTATTGTAATTTTATGTGCTAGTGTGAGTCATATGATACGGATGCCACACCATGGAACGGGNGGACCCATGCTCACATAAAAGTCAATGCCAAAGATAGTGGAAGCACTAGCAAATATTTGGAGGGCGCATGTTAAATTGGAGGCGCCGCTAGTTTTAAATGGGCGCTAATCAAAATAGAGGGCGCCACATCTATTTTAGTGGAGCGCTACCACTTAGATGGGCGCTAACCATTATTGCCCACGTTTTTCACACTTCAGTGGGGCATCAACTTAGAGGAAGTGCCATTTTTAGAGGACGATTTCCACTATATTTAGAGGAGGGCGTCCACCTTGGCCTATGATGTTTCCATTCACATAAAAGCTCATCTAAGGGTTGAAATTAAATCAAAAGCCTAGATCTAAAGGCTAGTATTATTTGAGACATGGATTAAGATTATGGCCTTTGATTAAAATTAATCTAAAGGTGGAGATTAATTGAGAAAAATAGAATGTCAAATACCTAGATCTAGAGGTAGAGATTAAACCCTAGATCTAGATCTAATCTCAACCATTGAGCTTCAATAGGTTAAGGGTTTGCCTCAACTATATAATGAGGGTCTCACTCCCTCATTAAACACAATGATTCATGCTATTGTTATGCTGCCGGAAAATTCTTCTTCTTACTCTCATATTCTTGCTACCTTGTATTGAAGATTTGCCCAAGCTGGGCTATTTTAATAAAAATACTTTGGAGGGATACTATGCTGCAAACTTTTGATGATCTACTATTCTTGAGGTAACTTTGTATTTGTCTTGTTTGTATTTATTATATTTTCTAGTTAGCTCTCCACAAAGTGTTTTGTGGAGAGATTAAAGGGTAAAAGTGTTTTTACTCTTTCTTATGAATGATTTAACATTTCTTTCAAAGTGTTTTGCAGGAATTGTTAGGTGTTCATCTCTAGGATTATAATATTTTGCAGGCATAGATTATATTTGCAGGTTATCCAAGCAAAGAGACCTCTCCAAACATTATTTTGGCAACATTTTCAATTCGGCCATCTACTTTCAGCCTGTTTTAAACTGAGTTTTATTCACTGTTTAGTGGATATAACTCTTATTTTAAGGCCCTAACCTCTTATATATTAGTTTACCCTCTTATTTCTGCTATTTTCACATCATTTGGGTGCCTGGAAACTCATTTTCCAGCCCTTTGAATACCATTTTACTGTCACTTTTTACATTCAGAAATTTTTTGTATAAATTTGTAATTGTATTAGTTTCAGCAAATATTTATATAACACTTTGAGCTTAATCGTGGTATCCCTCATCTGACCTCAAAGGACCGAGATCAGAACGCGAAGCGCTCAATGTTGTTATAGATATTTGTCTGTCACTCAGATTTTTATGTAAAAATTGTAAATTTGGTACTAATGTTTTAACAACATTTTAGTGTTTTTTCTGTGATTTTTAGCGAGAGATAACTCGTTGGTTTTTGACAGGTTGTGCATAAGTAAAGAAGATTTGATGCCCAAAAAGACATAAAATTTCCTCAACTTCAACCGGCACAAAAGGGGTTCCAATCCTCACCTCTTTTCCATATTTTTCTGATTATTGTAAACCCCAAAGAGAGTCTCTTGGGGTATTCTTCAAAGCTTATAAGCTTTTGTAATCTATAATAAATAGAGTAGGAAGTAGGCTAATATTTGCTTAAGTTTTTTTTTTTGTTTATGCAAGTTTTAATTTTCTGCTAAAGTAATCGTACAACCCATTAAAACCTGTGTATCCTCTATCCACTTGTCATCTCCCTTTAGGGAATTCAAGCTGGATATGAAAAGCAGGTGAAGTGGGGGCTTAGGTAATTAGACTAACTTCCCTTTCTTGTACTACAATCTACAATCAAATACTTTATTTCCCAAGTCATCTTGGTGATCATTTTAAAATAAACCTTGCATCTTAACCATCAAGATTAAAATTTATTATTAAAACTTACCAACAACAACTTCCAACATCCTGCTCCTCTACTCGGTTATCACCCTCCGGGGTACTCCGAGATACGACCAGGGGAAAGGGAAGTCCTAGTTTAATAGGCATCCATCTAGAGATTTTCAAGTTGATTAAAAACAGTGACTCGAAAGCTGCAAGGGGTAGTAGACCGAGGGGGTCTCTAGGCGCTTCGTCGTCCTCCTTGTGAGCACCGGGCCATTGGGGTTTGACCTGTGAGCTTGGGGTGGGCTTTGCTCCCACCTGTTGAGCGCAACAGCAATCCCTCTTCGGTTTGAGAAAAACTAGATCGAGGTAGTCACACCACCGGATCTACAACTTAATCCAAGAAAAACAACATTAATAAAATTAACTAAAATAAACCAAGAAGCATTTCAAAATCGGTTCTACAACACATTTATTTCAAGCACTCTTGTACTACAATACAATACTACAATTTTTACTTTCAGCACTTTATTTCTCAGCACATTTATTTACTTTCGATTCTGTAAATGAGCATGTGGTGGATGTTAATTGCTTAAATCTTTTTCATGCTTTAAATTTACTGTTGATTTAGTAATTTGTATTCATAACAATTTTCTGCTATTTCGCAAGTTTGTTTCATTTTCCCATACATTTATTTTATTTCATTATTGTCTATAAACATTTGGTTTATTCATATATTTCATTGTTAAACACTTAAGCCATAAGTTCAATCATAGCTTAAATCTCTAAATGTTTTTACTTTTTATAATCTTGCAAAGTGGTAACTTATTTTTGACTCCATTATCTAGGCACTGGTCTTGTTTTATATAAGGTCTTAGCCTTATTCTGTAAACGATCCCTTTAATTAATCCTTAACTAATTAATAAACCTGGAACATAGTCTTTCCATAGGGACTACCCCCCTTGGCTCTGTTGGGATCTTGCCTAAACGAAGGAGTTGCGGACTGAGGTGACAATGGTCCCCAGCTCTCACTTGCCCCCAAGGACACACATAGCAGGTTGTGACTTTCCTGCACCTTAAAGTGTGAATTGGGCGGCAACAGGTGTAACCCTTCACGCTCAAGCCTATAAAAGGCAAGCTTATTGTACATTTTACCCATCATCCAATATATTATTTACTATTCATATTCATTATTACAATGATAGTCAGATTCGACTAACGGACAACTGGATTCGGTTGCTCCATTGTTATCAGTGATAGTACCTCGCACATATCTTAGTACATGTTTGGCATCTATCCAGTGTATGTGCTTCAGATCGAACATGAACTGACTCAGAGCATTCACTGTGTAACAAATATCTGGTCTTGTGTGTACGAGATACATCAAGGTGTTAAAATTCTGAGCTTTAACTCAGCCCAAACACTTAGTAAAACTCTGATATCAGTCTTCAACATTCATAAAACCAAACACATATCACATGCATGTAAATTTCATGTCTCTGTAAGCTGATATACTGTAACTAAGTAAACTTTGCAGTGGAAAATTAACTAAAAAACAACAGACTGTAAACACATTTAAGACATAGTATTTTGGTCAAATTTGACCCTGGAAAAACCCCCTCAACCCCTGGGGGAAAACCAGCATGCAAGAGAAATTTTATTGAGCTTGAGAGAGAAATTTCTGAAGGTACAACAGTCATTAATTACAGCATAAATAATCTGAACAGAACTTCGATTTCTGTGCACATAATCTACCTCAAAATGCGTGCCTGAACATACAAAGTCAACTTACAGAAAATCTGCCTTGTACGGCTTCACTGTATGTACCTCACAGGCTGCATTTTCAACTTTGGTTTGAGTGCACAGACCCTCTTCATTTCTGCACCAACAGACAGGCTGCTACAAGCATATAAATGTGCTACCAGCAGCAAAACTCTTGCTGTACGGTCCTCTCCTCTACTGAACAGCCCTCAATAAATGCTGCAATCACCTCTCCTATTTGAGCCACTATTTTTCCTCGAAAATAGTGCCAAACCACTGCTGCATGGACTACACAGAATTTCAGACTTCTCTTGGGGATGCACGGTCACTAACTATCTCAGCTGGTGCGCCCTTCTTCTGGAAAATCATGCCCTTCTCTAGAAAT